>MU159034.1:411064-447474 GCA_015888305.1 Antheraea pernyi
GTAGGGAAAACTTTTTGTTACGCGTTACGTTAAATGTAAGTTGTGTGTATTTGTGTCTATATAATGTAATATATACATATAAGCCAAATAAGTTTCACTTTCTCCGCGTGTACACACCGATACACGCAATGTTTTTTAATAATTTTATTTAAGTTTTGTTTCGGTACTTTGAAAAGATGCCAAAAATTAAGCATATAATTATATGAGTAAACCATACAATTGTAATGTTTGTTTACTGTAACTTCCTTACATATAGGATCGAAATTTTACAGCCAGCTACGTTGCTACCATGAGGCTTTGCTATCTTAAAGATGTAATTAAGATTCAAATTGGATATACATTTTTATTGTGATTGCTTTTGGATTGTAATATAGTTATCAGTACTTTTAATACAGTTGTTTTGCCAATCCAGTGTAATGAAAGACCTTATTTACTGATAAAACTTTATTAGCATCCATAGTGTTGCTTTGTGAAATGAACGTTCGTATAATACTTAGAAAATTATAAATACACATTATTATTTTTGCAGTTTTAAAAGTACAACACTCGTACCTTTTTTGCAGTGTATTACAATTACAGTGTGCACTGTCTGTTATCCATGCGAAATTAGCAAGCTGGTTACATTTTTCTGTGCTTATAAGTCTTGACGTCTCGCATTGTAAGCTCCGCAGTTGCTTCGCAATAATTTTGCTTCGGTTCAACTATAATTCCTTACTTCTATATGCAGCCGGTTATCGTGTGAAATAAAAGTCATTTTAAAATTAGTCTCGCATGTGAATTGCTTCTTTAAGTCATAAACTTTAACATAATTATATCGTTTTAACATTGTAATAAAATTATTAGGGTTCTCATTCTTAATGTTAAAGGAAAAGTCGTTCCAAAGATGCTTTATACCAGCAAAATATAATCTGGTAATTATAAGGAACCATCTTCTTCGATTTAAATATCTACGGACAGTCATTAGTAAACAAGAATAAATATTAAAGACTAAAGGTAGCAATAGTTGTCTCTCCTTCTTTGGGAATGAACTTATGTACACCACACGTTCCGTTTTTTGCTTCTTCGCTTTTACATCTATATGGATTAATTATGTTTTTTTATTATTAATGGCTACTTTGTTACAGCCTTTGTAACTAGTACTTGAACCCTTTCATTATGAACTTTGTTTGCTGGTAGCTTACAGCTTTGCAACAGATTCTATGCAACTGTAATTAGATTTTTTACGTCGGCGGAATACTGTAGAATTACGGCTAACTCATTAAAGCGTACTACAATGTAAAGTATAAATAATTAGTGGTCTATGATAGCTCAGACGATAATGGTTTCTGGATACCATGCAAGTTTAAAACGTGCTGCAAACTATTGATTATTCTTTCGGTTTGCAGATTGCGGTTACTAACGCGAACAGACCAGTCCTTCCAATTCAGGAGTATCAATTAAGTTGTATTGGACCTCGTTTATGGCCTTAGTTTAATATTGCTTATCTATGATTGCACGCTTAGGGTTATAACGACTCTTTTACATCAACTTGATTGATTGTTTATGTATAATTTACGTTTTAATTTTGAAGTCGCAGGCAACACGTGTTTTGCATGTTTTAAATGAGAGAAAAATTGTACAAGAATACTAAACGTCGCGTCGCATTGGTAACTAAATTACATTGTAAACTGTGGGCTGTTACGCTTCTGAGAACTTGACCAATTTGTTGATAATTTATTTCTGCTGGTCTGAAAAACATATATGTATCTAGTAAGTTCACTCAGTATCAATTGTAGATGAGTTTGATTATCATAATACGATATTTCATACAACCAAGGACGACCAAAATTTAAAAAAAAAATAAGAGTTGAAATTAACCAGGCTAGGAGCAGAAATGAAGTAGTCGAATGAAGTTGTGGTTTAAAATAGTAATACACTTAAGTGTGGTGGTAGACTTCCATAACTTATCTATACGGCCTTGGCGACAGATTTTTCAAATCTATGGGTTAATCACGATATTTTCCTTGTCCGACAGCTCATTGAAGTATTTGAACTCATAGTTATTGACATAGTGTCTAGTAATATAACTATAACTTATCATCAAAACCTGAAATCTTCGCTGGAACCTCGCATGATTCGTCGCATTATCGGGGAGAAAAAGCTTTGACTACGTAGTTTGCTGAAATTGTAACGATATGCGTGTTCAGTGGAGGTCCAGTGAAATGTAGTGTATGTATTGTGACGTAAGTGAGCGGTGACTATTCGGTCAGGCTTTTCGGCGGTGCCCCCACCAAAGCGTTTTGTAAACAAGAGCGACGTCTCTACGCCGGCACTCCGTGGTCGGCTGGCACGCGGGACGTCGCGCGGTACATGCATGCCGGATATCACCGTCGTAATATAACGATTGTTAAACGTTGCCGACAAAGTGTTGAGGCCTCTCGGTCGCACTACCGGTTTCTGTAACAAAAACTGTACCCATTGAATAATAATAAAAAAAAGAATCGTAATAATATTTGTTGTTAGATAATAATAATCGCGTGTAAAAGATTTGTGTGTGCTGAACATCTACCAAACGCCGAATATTATCGTAAGTTTTCAATTTATATATCCAGATGTTTTGAATTAAACTATTTCTATTATGAATTGCGTAAGGTTTATAATATAAAATATAGATCGTAAAGTTTTGATAGTTTAGCGTCGAGCATTCCGTATTCTCATGGGTTGCGTACATCGGACGTATTTGTTAGTTTTTTTTTGTTATTTAATTTTGGACTTCGATTCGGTATTGTACTTAAACGAAGGTCATAAATTTTATGTCATTTACGTTCCTTTTCGAAATAAAAAGAACCGGTTAGGATCTTTTTTTAAGCTGGCGTAATAAAATTAACATATCTGTGGTAGAGATCGGTGCACGTGAACCGTACAGGTACTCTACCGCGATATTGGATTTTTTGGGGGTCACTCGCTTTTGGGACACGTCGATATGCATCGAGAAAATACCGGGAAAAAACTGATCTGTTTTTGTTATTAAGTTGCAGTTGCTTAAAAAAACTGCATGTATTTTCGCTTATCATAAATATGAGACGTATGCACTACGCTTAGTTAGTAGTTCACGCCTGGCGATATTATGTCGGGCAGTGCCGTATCACCCCATTCTCCCCTCTGTTGACATTTGCTACGTCGCGTCGGATCATTTGCGACTCTGATAAGACATATTTCAACGAAGACTTAATATTTGCTTTGCACTCTAATCTAGTCA
Organism: Antheraea pernyi; assembly: GCA_015888305.1. Classification (NCBI taxonomy): domain Eukaryota; kingdom Metazoa; phylum Arthropoda; class Insecta; order Lepidoptera; family Saturniidae; genus Antheraea; species Antheraea pernyi. Next base: position 414,303 of record MU159034.1, read on the forward strand.
AAATTTCGATGTCTGTTGACACATATTTATCACGATGATTTGAACGTGTAATAACGCAGTTAGTATTGAATGTTTCTCTTTCCAGTCTGTATAGTTTTCATATGGCGTTTTTAATCGATGTTTTGGGTCATTATTAGAAACTCCTGTGTAAAAGTTCATGCTACTAGAAGTACCGATGCAAGCTGTAAGTTACCTTCCAGTCTGATTTAGAGTTTTAGTAAGTTGATCAGCTCGAAGATGTCATTGAGTTCTTTGTGGTTTTGTATTAGAATAGATATTCGCGGAATCGCGTAAGTAGGTACATCACGCCAATAACTGAGCTTCGATCTGCTTGTCACGGTTTTTGGAATAAAATATGACGAATTTTCCTCCTAAGTTTGATCTATAAATCAACGTTTGTTTGAAGAGATCGTATCGTACGAAAGACTTTCGTTTATAATATCAATGTTAGAACGATTTCGGGAATGTTTAGAAGGAAAATAATTTTAGTTTATAATGTTATTAAATAATCTATACATATAATAAGAACGTAGATCTAAATTTTTGATTTTTGTGAAGAAATAATATTTTTTTAAATGTCTGTGTATCTTTTAATTTCAACACGCATCACTCGTAAAGTACTGCATTCATGATAAAACCTCTTCAATAAAATTATAAAGCACATCTTCAAGTAACATTTAGTCTTTATTTCATTAAAATCGGTTCGGTCTATCAAAAGTTATTGTAATTTTAAAGATAACGCGACTTAAGTACGCGAGAAAATTAGATAGTAATTTCCGATGACTTTATCAGTCACTGTTTTGTACATTGGTATCCACGCGGACGAAGTCGCAGGCACAACTAGTTTTACGAATAAAAGTGTATGAAGTCTCTTTTGTCGTTTCTTTGTAATGACGCAGTATACTTACATCAAAACATTGTTTATTTTATACCACCCCTTATACTCACGACCTCCAGACGTTCGACCTCCTCCGTTGTTTTAATCGGGGTTCACTCGAAGCAATCGTATTGTTTCGTCGAGTTATTCAATATTATTGTCATGCATTTAGGAGACCATTGCGAATTCGTATTGTACAGGCATACGAAGCATTAGTTCTCTGGCGTTTTATTATTAAATTGATGTGTGTACATTGATATACGATAAATAAAATTTCGTATTTAGTTTTAACTGTTTCGACATGGGAATTCAACTATTTTTATAATCTATACTATTTATTAATCTATACTAATATTGTAAAGCTGAAGAGTTTGTTTGCTTAAATGCGCTAATCTCAGGAGCTATTCGTTCTATTTGAAGAATTCTTTCAAACTTAGATAACTCATTTATCGAGGAAGTCTATAGGCTATATATCATCACGTAAAGACCAATAGGAGCGGAGCACAAATGAAGAATGTTTCAAAATCGGGATTAACGTACATATTATTTAAAAATATTTTCACCTTCTACGTAAACGAAGTCGCGGGGTAAAGTTAGCGTTAGCCCAAAGTAACTACTCTACGTGGACGAAGTAGCCCAAAGTAACTACTCCACGTGGACGAAGTCGCGGGCAGAAGTTAGTTTATATATGTAGTCAAAGGTAAAGAAGATTTTTTATGAAGTTAATAAAGACCATAATATTGTTTACATTTGAAAATAATGACGTATTAACCGACACATTCATAATCATCAGCAGCCATGTAAGAGACCAACTGCAGGGCCATAGGCCTCATCCCGAAGTAAGACATAGGCTTATTCACTACGCCATCCCACGACGTATTGATGATTTCAATCTCTTATAAATCCACAGTTTCATATTTTTTCTACATACAGTAGTACTACAGGAACTTTTCTCAGGTTCAGGTTTCCTCACGATTTTGTCCTGCACCGTCAACAGGTAATGTTACCAAATTTGAATTAGTAAATGTACGCGAATTCTGGAAAATTCATTGGTATATACCGGGGTTCGAACCTGTGGACGTCGGATTGATATTCCCCCGGTCACACCACTAGACCACCAGACTTTCACCAACACATTGTAAGAGATAAAAGAAAACATTCAGTATTCAAGTCTACATCGTGGCATCTTATTTATTATACGTAATGTTGCTTTAATAACTAGTAAAATATGACATGAGTATTGGTCTGATAAGAACGCATTGTTCTTATTTAACTCAACTCATTACTCAAGGGTTTATGAAATTGATAAGTATGTTTTCTTTGCTATCGGAGCATGAGACACTTGAAGGGAATGATACGATTGACTTTACGGTAATATTTTTAGTGTGTTTGTTGTAAATGTAAACTTTTAGGTACAGTTGGGTGTATTTAAAGATTTTACAGTCTTATTTAGGAGCTTAATTATTTTATACTTCTTTTAATAATGCATAAGTTTTGAAGTTTTCGCCATAATCAGACCCGAAAATCCTAATAATAAATGTCATTTTTGAGATAGATCGTAAAGACACGGTTTGGCTCTCATATGAAGCTGCCGGAACAAAGCTATAAGTACTTGGTGGTTTTCAATTTAAGTGTGGTAGCTTACGGGTATAGAAAAATATCTTATCACTGTGCTATTTTGTCATCATAATAGTTCCCAAAAAGGCTCGTCTTAGGTCTTAGACTATAACCTGCGTCGATCGACTCGGTGTCTGAAAATTCTATCACAGGGCCAACATCGCTATGCCTATATTATTTAAAATTAATTTTCTGTATTCGAATTGAATTAGGTCATATTGGGGCCAAATATAATAATAATAATAATAAAAGTATTTGTTTTATTCCGTACGTCTATTGATAGCGCTCCGAGTAGAAGCTCCGAGAAGCTCGGAGGAACTAATATTGGTACCAGTACAAAAAATTAAATCTTTAATCGTAGTAAATCTACAGTACATAGCGCAGTTTTTGATGTGAAACATATATAGGCGCGGATAAGCCTGATTGTTGGCTTAGCGACATGGCGACGCAAAACCCGAACTTTGTAATTAACGAAATACTCCAAAACATTTGCAACCCTTATCTGTATAAACATAAGATTCAAATTGTTTTGTCGGCCACTCGTTACTAGTGTTAGGCGGCACGCGCCGACAACCTAGCGCCCTTTGATAAATGCCGCCAAACAAACCGCGCCTATTTGAATTTTTGTATTTAATAAAAATGAATATTTATGTAATAAATAAACAGTCATTATTTTATGGAGCAAATTTGTAATGCTTTGTCTTTTTCATTATGTCATAGCTGATTCTTGTCGTAATCTGTTATTTTATGCATATAACGTATACAAACCAATTTCGATGTTTCACATCTGCCAGGCGTCCTGTGACGGCTCATTTTTTTTAAATTAATAAGTCTTCCAAAGGAGTTTAATTTTTCTTAAATTATTGTGTATCTGTAGCCTTACGTATAAAAGTTGTTTGAATGTAGGAAACGTTTACGTTTGTTTTACGTTCTTCTAACTTTATTGGTTAGATAAAGAGGGCAATATTTTAATCGGTATTTAGTATTTGTTAGAAATACAATCTTGTTAAATATAAATTCAAAATAGAAGAGTGTCATTTTGCTTGCATCATTTAAAAACTACTGGATAGATTTCTATCAATTTTATTTAGTTTTGATTCTCAGGCAGTTGGTTCTTACGTAAAAAATATCACGATACTTCTATTCAATATAAAATTATTAAAGTTTTAAGAAACTACGACTTTTATAAGAACTACGCGTTCAACTATTTGTGAAGTGTGGTAAACGGTGTGATGCGCATGCACCAGGAGAGGGGAAGTAAAAGGGTAACATTGTGTACAAAGAAATTCTGTAAAGTGTATTCTTTTTTTAATGTTTTTCTTTTATTCATGAAATATATTGTTAAGATAGATAGATAGAAGATAGATATAAATAATGCAGACGAAAACGCAGGTATCAACTAGTATAAAACAATTATGAACTAGCTTCTGCCCGCGACTTAGTGCGCGTGGAATAGTTACTTTGAGCTAACACGCAGCGGAAGCTCTCAAAAGGAAAAAAACAAACCCCGATTTTGAAACATTCTTCATAAAATAATATATAATATAATTATGACGCTAAAATCAATAGGAACGGAGCATATATATATATATATATACGCCTATAGCTTTCTTCGTTAAATGAGCTATTTAACACTGAAAGAAAAAACAAATTTATAATAGTAGTCTAGATATGATGGGTTGTGAATCGCACAAGCGTTTTAAATTAAAAGTTTTTTAGTATTTTAATCACATTAAACTCGTGCAAGTTCAATGGCCGATACGATATATTTTTATCTCAATTTGACTGAGGAACTGAGAGTGGTTACGATAGTATATGTAAGTGCGATTGACCCGATGTCACGCAGGTTATATCCCGAAATCTTCCAAGGCCGCACGAGATTCGTGGCGCTTAATAATTGGTATGATTCTTAATTATTTTGATATTAAATCGCCGCGCCGGCGACTTCATACGCGTTTATACGTATAAAAATCCAATGTCCATCCATGTATATCTAATTCTTTTCATTCTAAACAAAGTGATTGATTTTTTGTCTATATGGCGTTACGTGGATGATTCTTAGCTATAGTTAGACCCAGTAGGTAACGCTGTTGTCAAGATATAGACTTTGTTTTTAATCTTTGATTTTTTTTTATGTCTCACGATACACGTAATACCAAATTTATATATATCTCAGAAAATAACAGGCTACGCTTATTTTTTTAGGTCTGATTAGTGGTTCTGGATATTACCTTCTACAAATAAAGAGCCTTAATCTCTCTATAATACTAGTAACAGGTGGGTCACCTGATGTTAAGTGATCACCACTGTCCATAGACATTAGCAACACCTGGGGAGTCGCAAGTGCGTTGCCAGCCTGTGTAGGGGGGAAGGGGGAGGGGAGGGGGGTCTCACTAACCGAACGAAACGCAACACGAACTAAACGCAACAATGCAAGCATAGTTACTTCACGTCGGTATTCTGTGAGAGGGTGGTACTAACCCGGGCGAGCCGACCCATTCATGCTGAAACTAGTAATAGCTACAGCGTGGCTCTACCACCTCCCAAATTGAATATCATTTTACTTCAAAGTATTATAAAGGCCATATTAAATTAAAATTATTTACATAAATAGAAATCATGACACATGTATACATATATATAATACGAAATGTTTTATATAAATTAAATGCGAATATTTTTTTCTAATAAATTGATTTACAGTAAAGATTTTCAATTAGGAACGCTATGAGTATATTTTGGTATGATAAAGAAATAATTTTAGATAATGAGCACTATTGCCCTGAATACTGAGTCGTAGTGACTTAGATACGTCGAATACGGAATCAGTGGTTGTATATTTAAATAATTATGGGCTTTTGCGTTTGTAGATTTACCAAGATGCATAAAGATGGTGCCTCGCCATTACATTACATTTTTCTAGAGTCGTCATTATTCTAGATTAGAAATTGTTATGATCAGATAAAGTTTCCATTTGATCCTAATTCATTTTGACGAGAGACGAGACTAGAGAGTATAGAAAAGCCGAAGCAGATTAGAAGAAAGAAGAAGCAGATTATAAAATATAGTTTTTTATTGTTACACGAAGTATGTAATCCGCGAAAAGAACCGCATTTCTACATCTAACTCTTTCAAATTCCTGAGGACTGAGTTAAATAAAAACCTCATTGTGTGCCGGTATGATTTGTTGTATAGGTATATTCTTCGGGGCAGAACACAGTAGAGCGAGCACTGATGTATTGCACCAAAAATGGGTGTGGTCGTGGTGCATCCGTTGTCAAACATTGCATTAGTTGTCTCTCTTCCCATTACCTGAACTCTCCTATAATATCTATATATATATATATACTTCTTAATATATATCCAATATTAAATATAATCTTATCGTTGTATTCAATGCAAATTATATATCTATGCCGCCGAGACCTACTGTAACAGTTTCTGAATTGATGAAAGTAATTAAAAGGTTTCGCTTTCGTCAAACCCGTTCTCGCTTTGTTGTTAGACTGCTTCGATCCAACTCATATTTATTGTTTAGCAATTGAGTTGATTTTTTGTAATAAGGGTTATTTTAGTGTTAAATTATACTGTAATAAATGTTAACTTAAGATATTTTGTATGTTGCAACGCCTGAAAACTTGTTTTTTCGAAGTATGTGTTCAGCTAACACTGTGGTATGGTACCCAGAAATATACACTCACTAATGAAACTAGAAACATAATTTGAGCCGTAATAAAGGTTTATGGAGCCCCCGGTTCATTCCCGTAGGATCGAAATCTATTATGTGATTTTTCGTCGAACTAACCTTAAAGATGGGAATCAAGTCTTTCAAAGGAGATTAAAGACACTTGAGTTGATGAGTTGATAGCATTTCTAGCATAATTGTTACAAAATAATAGAAATGAAAAGCAAAGTTTTGTCGTTCAGTAATCAGATGAGACGCAGAACTGAACAGGTGGCACAAGCAAAAGGTAACTAGTATTTGCCAAGGAATGATGGCACCCTAAAGATATTTGTATTGGACTCTTTGGTGTAAAAACTCCAGCGACGTACAGTTTCATAGTAATCTGGAAGATAAGGTTAGGTTGGCATCCAAAAAGCTCGGTGTTCTGAATAAGACGAAACGGTACTTCACCCCTGGGCAAGGACAGCTGTTGTACAAAACGCAAGTCCGACCCCATATGGAGTACTGTTGCCATCTCTGGGCGGGAGCACCAGAATACCAACTTGGGCCATTTGACTCAGCTTAAAGAGGAGCTGTGAGAATTGTTGGCGATCCCAAGCTCACAAACGGGATCGAACCAATAAGTGTAAGGAGAGACGTCGCCTCTCTATGTGTGTTCTACCGTTTGTATAATAGGTTGTGGTCTGAGGAATTGTTCAATATTATGCCTGTGTCTACTTTCCATCATCGTACTGCTTGACATCGGCAGGAAATTCACGCTTACACCTTGGAACCGAAATGGTCTTGGACGGTCCGGTTCCAGAGGAGCTGAGGCTTTTCCTGGGGACTACAGTATGGATTTATTCAAGGGGAAAGTAAATAAGACATTAAAGGGTCGGCAACGCGCATGTGACACCTCTGGTGTTGCAAGCGTCCATAGACTGCGGTGACTGCTTAACATCAAGCGGCCCGCATGCTTGTTTGCTACCATCGTGATATAAAAATATATATAACCATTGCATAAGCTATAATAAGCATTAAGTCATAATCGATGTCACAATGAATGATGCCGGATTATATGCATTCCACTGAGGTAGTCCTTTGCTTCTTAGTGGGGTATTAATCGGCTGATATAATAAATCCATTTAGCAAAAAGCTGTAGTATATCGCGACTTAAATGTGTTATCGACTACATAAATACCATTAAAATTCGATTAATTGATGTTTTTATTCTTTAATCAATTAAAATAATTTTGTTTGAATGCGCGACGTCAAAGACGTGCAACACGCAAAATCAAGTCATCGAAATTTAATTAATGATTGGCTGAGGTTCTAGTCTTGAGGCAATTAATTATAATTTGTTTTTTTTTTATTGATGCATGAATAAAATGTGTCAGATTAAATTGTTAGTAAAAGTAAATTTTAAGTAAGTGTTATTTTTAACAACGTTCAGGATTATGAACTAGGTTAGATGTACATAGAGAGGTAACTTGGTTATGGAATACAATTACCGGCTTTTGATTTGGCATGACGGAGCGAAGACAAAGACAATCGACTAAGTTCGGTTTCATATAGCGTTCGTTATCTTTGTCTATCGCAGTCATTACACTGTCCGATAGAGAGAACGTTATATAAAACCAAAGCAGTCCGATCTTAGCCAGGTGCCCTACTCTTCTCCCAGACGTACCAAATCAAAGGTCGGGTGCTGTAAACCTTGTGCTAAATTTAAAGAATTCGTAGTTCAGCAATATTTCGTAAGAGTTTTATTTATTTGCTATTAAAATGTCTCTGTTATCAATCATATTTTGTATACTAAATTGAGATGACATTTTCCTGTTAGGTGAAACTGTATTAAAACTATCACTGAAGTTATTGAAGTGTACCGATCTTTTCATAATGAAAGTAAAAGTTTACTTTCGGCATCTCGCACAAGATGAAAGTAATCCCAAGTGACCAGTTTGTATTAGTTTCGCTCTCGGCTACTTTGACTTACATTTTTAACGTATTTATTTGCCTGTTGAGTAATTATAATATTTACTATCGCATAAAAGAAATTTATCGTTACTGTCTTAATTTTGTATGAACTCGTTTCTCGAACTTGATATGGTATTCTTTTTGGTTGTCACTAATTTATATTCAGCCGTTGTGTCGTGTGCAAAAAAGCGAATTTTAACCAAATGCGGTTGCGTAGGTCTCGTGGGGAAAGTTGCGTTATATATTGCGCATGTTTCTCGCAGATTGACGCATTGATGACGTGCGAATTGCGAAAATTCATTCCGAATAATTTGCATAGCCTGATAAAGCATATAGGGGAGAGTAAACATATGAAAACCGAGATAAGGCGTTGTCATGTGCTGCTGGTAAATTTGAATTGAAAATCTATAGAAAAATTATCGCTGACTTATGTGATAGAAAAACATTTTCGTATTTTCATTGACTACTTCTAAAATTAGCAATAAATGTGAAGCATTCAGTTGATCTACTATATACATGTGTAGAGTTATTATGTGATTATTATTTGTGCGCAGTCTGCTAAGTCTTGATTATAGTCGAAAAACTTTATTATGGTTTTGCATTCGCTGACGATTTTACTAATATCATACGAATCATCAGTTTCATAGAGAATAATGAATAAAGTTTCGATTGCTGAAACATTTCCTACAACAAATTCTAAGGAAGGCGTTAAAGTTTGGAAACTTCTGTTTATTTGTTACCTTTCTTCATTGTCAAAAACTACTCATAGATTTAACTAACATAATATGAGCAAAAGTATAGTGTTGTTATTAAGGTTACATTGATGATACTATGGCTAAAAGGCTGTAGATACGACATAATCTCTTCGACAGCGCCTTGTTAAAACTTGCCTAGTTAGCTTATTTTTGGCGGCTGCCCCGTCAATCCACCCGTATCTAAGCAGCTTTTAACTATGTATTTCTTTTCCACCACCGATATGGAGAATATGCCATCTTGCTTCCACATTTTATCTAAGACAGTGTGGCGTTACAACATTACTTTACGTATGTGTGCGTTATCGTGCAATTTTTGACAAAATATATAGGTAACGTGTCTTTAGTTATAATATAATTGTCAAGTCTTAGATGTTATTTGACACCCCTTACACCCCAAAACACCCCTTACACCCCAAAATCTATCTTTGGCGGCTGCCCCGTCAATCCGTATCTAAACAGCTTTTAACTTTGTATTTCTTTTCCACCACCGATATGGAGAATATGCCATCTTGCTTCCACATTTTATCTAAGACAGTGTGGCGTTACAACATTACTTTACGTATGTGTGCGTTATCGTGCAATTTTTGACAAAATATATAGGTAACGTGTCTTTAGTTATAATATAATTGGATTACATTATAATTCTCTAGTCTTTTCTACATTCGTATTCTGGCCGCTTCTTCAGTAGCGATTGAAGGTTTCCAGAGACATCGAGTTAAAGCTCAGCACTCGTTCATTGAAAGAGAAATTCGTGTCATCACCGAATCCGCCCAGTGAATCGGTGGTCCGTACGCCCGGTGCCAAAGTAAAAGTGTTCCAAAAAATTTACGTCGCGAAATTACATTGCGATTTCGCCGCAACGAGGTTACAGATGTGGGTCGAGTAACAGCTATCTGTTAGAATTGATAGTTTTTTGTCTGTTACGTTCTGTATCCGGCAGCCAAGCTGTCGGTTCACGGTCGTCCAAATTTCAGACGAATATACCTTTGCTATCGTAATGTATCTCATCATCATTTGTATTTGTTTAATACAAGTACAAAACAGGAATCCAATATGCTAAATCATGTTAATTTCAAATCACAACGACTGTAATCATTAATGTATCTAACGTCTGTTTGATTTACTGTAGGTATACATTTTACTTAATTTGAACGTAGCTTTTGGTATACTTATATCTTATAAGGAAATCCTCAGATAACTAGATTGCAAATAGCCATTAGTTGAAGCGACTTATGTGTAAGTATCGTTAAAAACTTTGCAGGACGTTGTATCTGTATAAAAGAAAACTCAGTCGGTAGTTTTTCCACGTAAAACTGTACTGTACAACTGGCTGTACAATTTTACAGGCTTCTGCTATCTCATAAAGAAGAAATGGTGTAGTAATGTTACCTAAGTCTGATTCTCTTGTATTTCTTTTCCACCACCGATATGGAGAATATGCCATCTTGCTTCCACATTTTATCTAAGACAGTGTGGCGTTACAACATTACTTTACGTATGTGTGCGTTATCGTGCCATTTTTTTTTAATATATAGGTAACGTGTCATTAGTTATAATATAATTGGATTACATTATAATTCTCTAGTCTTTTCTACATTCGTATTCTGGCCGCTTCTTCAGTAGCGATTGAAGGTTTCCAGAGACATCGAGTTAAAGCTCAGCACTCGTTCATTGAAAGAGAAATTCGTGTCATCACCGAATCCGCCCAGTGAATCGGTGGTCCGTACGCCCGGTGCCAAAGTAAAAGTGTTCCAAAAAATTTACGTCGCGAAATTACATTGCGATTTCGCCGCAACGAGGTTACAGATGTGGGTCGAGTAACAGCTATCTGTTAGAATTGATAGTTTTTTGTCTGTTACGTTCTGTATCCGGCAGCCAAGCTGTCGGTTCACGGTCGTCCAAATTTCAGACGAATATACCTTTGCTATCGTAATGTATCTCATCATCATTTGTATTTGTTTAATACAAGTACAAAACAGGAATCCAATATGCTAAATCATGTTAATTCCAAATCACTACGACTGTAATCATTAGTGTATCTAACGTCTGTTTGATTTACTGTAGGTATACATTTTACTTAATTTGAACGTAGCTTTTGGTATACTTATATCTTATAAGGAAATCCTCAGATAACTAGATTGCAAATAGCCATTAGTTGAAGCGACTTATGTGTAAGTATCGTTAAAAACTTTGCAGGACGTTGTATCTGTATAAAAGAAAACTCAGTCGGTAGTTTTTCCACGTAAAACTGTACTGTACAACTGGCTGTACAATTTTACAGGCTTCTGCTATCTCATAAAGAAGAAATGGTGTAGTAATGTTACCTAAGTCTGATTCTCTAATATATTCAATACAAGTTCTACAAAGTTTTAATATTTGTAGTATAACTTAAAAGTAGTACGGTAATAGCATTCGAGAGATGTTCTTTTATTTGCTTGTGAGTGCTGCGATAACAACTAGTTAGCGGGATTCATACTGGTTGATTTCATTGCGAGATGCGTGAAAGTGAATCGGTATCATGGGTTTTACCCGAGTATGTAGTGGTCACTCACAATCCAGTCTGGTCCGAGTATCTTATCACATGGCATTAAAAAATAAGGACAGTAAGTAACAGGATTTCTATAGATAATTTTGTTTTGTTTCGAGAAGTTTTTTACAAATCGTGGTCGTATATATCAAAAGGAACTACTGAAAAATATACTTCTTCTTATGTAATTTGAAAAGTATTATGTTTTTTTTAATAGTCGTAATTAAAATGTAGTCTGCGAAAACTGAATCAACAAATAAAATGTAACATGCGTCACATATTACGACGAATGCAATTTTAAAGCACAAACATATTTTGCCTCTTCCAGAATTTATAAATTTACATAAGCATCTAACGCCTTAGTTATTACGGTAACTTGTTAGTGAGATGACATCCGAGACTACGTCGTAAAATCTCTATGCCGTATGCCTAATCTACGCCGTAATTGGATATGACCTTAATACGGAATATTTTTCGCAATTGCGCTACAACCGTCGGTTAAAACTTCATCCAAAGGAACGGAACATAATTACTAAAGTATTATATATAGACGTTTTTATGTCTAGCCTATAATATCCAACTACGTGTAATGAATACTTGATGTGGTTTATAATGATTGCATGGCAAAAGTTCAGGGATGAATGTTGATCCTTGGTGTGGCCCTTTCCAAAGAGCTTGCTGATTAATACTCGCTTTATCTCTTAGACTTATTGTTCTCTTTGATCTTGTATACAATTTGTAAATATATGATGCAATTTTAATTTGGATATAATTTAATTGTATCAATCCAATAATTTAGTAGGAATAGTAGAGTAGCTTTAATAATTTTTGTAGTAAGTTTTATGGCTCAATCAAGCTTTCGGCCAGTTGGTCAGCCTTCTCAGTGCTGGTAGAGCCAGGCATTTCGAGCTTACGAGCTCATGTCACCGTTTCCTTAATTTTTCGGAAGGGGATACCAAGGTTTATCTTTAAGCAATATTTATCTCATTCTCTTAAAAATTAATCAGAATACTTGGTTTCACTTCTATCGTGTGTGGTTCACGAACTACAAACAACTTTTTGTATTACAAGTCCTTTCTATATGTTGGAAGGAACTATCACATTCGATTTTGTGGTTAACTGCTCAACTCTGTATAATATCAGATTCAATCAGCTTGTTGGGGCCATTGATTGAGCCAATCAGCGTTTAATCGAAACATCTCTGTTCGTGAAGATTTTTGATTCAAGTGTATGTATTATAGAAAATTGTAAACTGCTAAACACAATTACGAGAAGATTTATACTAAAACTGCCCACGTTTATAATTATTTGTTAGAAAAAAATAGATACGTTATACAAGAATGGATATTCTGTGTGTTCTAAATTTCTGATATTTACGCGTACCGATTGATTATTCATAGTACCCGTAGTACGTAAAAAGAAGATAAACGGCAATAGAAGTATGAAAAGTTTACGTAGGTGTTTAGTTCGCAATTAAAGTTTGGTATAAGTAACTATTCAATTATAAGTAACTGTAAATATCGATTGGTTGAATCGAAAGTCGATATTAACGTTACGGTTGAATTTACAATAATCGATAATAGGACATATGGAGTGCTCTAAGCTGAACTCTTTGTTACAAACTCACCCTTCTATATTATACATAACTAGCGGACCTAGCGGACACTGTCCCGCCTTGATAATAAAAAAAACTTTAACAAATTATATACCAATACCTTCCTCATAAATCACTTTATGTACTGGTGAAAACCGCATGAAAACTTGTTGAGTTTATCGCAAACAGACGGACGTGGCAGGGGACTTTATTTTATAATATGTAGTGATTTTTGTTTTCTATGTATTGTAAAACTCATGATCATACAGGCTCGTTTACTTGTAATTTGGATTTGAGAAAAGAATAACAGTGTAATTTATTAAAATACTGGAAATCTAATTTTCAGGTCATGTCTAAGAGAGTTACAGAATAATAATTTGCAAATTATGTCAATAAAGCTTACATCGCAAGATAATGATTTCCCTAATACTATGTAGGTTTTAGGGTTGGATTAAACCCTCACCTGATGTTAAGTGAATTGCAGTAGCCGATCTTTGATTTGGCACATTATAATATTAATGATTAAAAGCATAGAAGATTTATAGATTGAGTGTATGAAAGGCATAATTTCTAGGACCGTAGGAGAGAATTGTGTGTAATAAATTTATTTTGTAAGTTACTAGCGATCCGCCCCGGCTTCGTATACACGTAATGTAATGTAGAAATGTTGTGCCATTAGTGTTTAAACGATTTTGATCCATTATTTGACGCTTTGATATTCACTACTCGTGAAAGTCATTGATACTACATAAGAATTTTCACACATCTTTATTTTGTTGCGAATTTTATTTTTATATTTTAAGATATTCACTGAAATGATATGCTCTAAATAGTACCCTTGATCTACATTAATTCCTCGACATTACTAAAATATTTAACTGCGTAAGGATTTTTTATACTACGTGTATTGGTCAAAATAGCGTTTCAAATGATCAATGATTTTTTAAATTATATATGTGAAGTAAAAAAAAATACTATGGGTTAAAACGAAGTTGTAGGGGTTTAGTAAATTGACTGCTGGAATATCAAACCGATGTCCGCAGGTCGAACCAATGAACCAATTAATCTTTCGGAATTTGCGTACATTTACAAATTTAAATAGGTAACGTTATCGGCTGACGTTAGAGAAAACATCGTGACGAAACCTGAACCTGAGAAATATTCTTGTAGTGGGAAAATTAGAACTGTGGACTTCTCTGTTATTGAAATCACCAATATGTCGTAGTTTGCCGTGGTGGCTATACCCATACCTTCCTTCAGAAAGAGGGCTATGACATTGCAATGGTTCTCTTACAGGCTGACGATGATGTCTGTAGGTGACTCATAAAAGACAGTCATATCCCATCGTGGACCTTTCTGTAGGCATTTGTGGCAGGGGGGGTGGAAGGGATGTCGAATAACATCCTAAGACTTGAGACATCCAAGCCAACCTCACCTGCACGTGGTGCACCCTGCTGAATAACGAACGAGACAATGGCGAAAGCGGGTTGGTAGGGTTTTGTAGCCTGACTGGGTCGCAACCACCATGTATATGGCGAAAAAGCCCGTCATAGTGATTCGCTTCTGCGTGTCGCGTTTCGGGATCAGCCTGTGCATATCCAGTTTTTCGCAGGCCGGCATGACAGCGGCGACCAGCGATGGATAATGTATCACTCGGTGGTCGCCATTGTTTTTGGATTGTGCTGTGATTGCCATCAGGTACAGTGCAGTCATTTGGCCGTGCTATAATAAAAAAAATGTACAGTTTAGTAGTACATTATTCTTATATTATTCATAAGGTTTAACCAACGCGGCAGCGTTACCAATGTAAGCGCTCAAAAACTCCTTACGATTTCATTACAATGCATCGATTTTTCTCTCGTTTTTATATGTTTTATGCATATAAACTTTCCCGAGGAAATTCTCTATAGTGGAAACCGTATTAAACTCATTATATGGCTTAGTAGAACTAATGGAACACACAGACATGCGTAGATCAACTTTGTTTTATCATATTTATTTATAGACACTTCGTTAGCTTATCAGAAGAATGAATATGTCATTGACCTGAGTACGCTTGGGATGAACGGCGGTTGACTGCTAAAGATAACCTCATCTTAGATCCTGCTTAGGGATTCTTTGAATAATAGTTGTCAAGTGATAAGGTATTGGCCTTTGGTCTGGGTATTACGTATTACTTTGATAATATTCAAATATGTTCAAACGTTTCGTATACAGATCTATAATTCTTAGCGGAACGGCGAAGTAACTAATATTGTCAGTATTGAAAACATCAAAATTAATGGTAGGATCACTGTACTTGACTCTGTTTGAGATCTTTTTCCTAGATGATGTTTGTTAGCTTTAACGATGGCAAAAAATATAACATGCAAACATGTACTGAGTCATGGAAATGTTTGAGAAAGCTTCCGTCTTACGCCCACACGAAAATAGTGCCGGTTTGAGTATTAAAAACGCATGTAATATTTGTCAATAGTGAATAGGTATGTATTAAAACTATTTTCCAAAAAGGATTTATGATAATTGTCACGTCTTCCAAATAATTAAATAAGAAATATAAGCAACACAAAATATTACATTAGAAATACAAATCCACATTAATGTAAAAGCAAGAAGAACAATCGTAGGAAAAGCGTTTCATTGACATTGCGTCATTAAACATTACTCTAAATGTAAATAAATGGACACAGAAGATAGTTAATGGTTAATTTACTATTCAGGGATAAAATAACGAATTTATAATTACATTTATAGTAATGACTTAAGTACTTGTCTATTTTTTTAATTTAGGTATTTCTTATATTCACAACTTATAGGGCTTGAATTGTCGTATGAGAGTTCTTTTCACATACATTTGAGGTAATATGACAGTGTAAAAATTACATACGTTACATTTGCAATACCCGCTACGGTGTTAACATGGGATACATTCCAAGAATAGCTTGCAAATATTATGACCAACTTAAAACTAATTACATACAAATGAGACGATTCGTTTCCAATAATGCGTTATATTTTAGCAATAACCTAAATCGTTTTAGTTTAACTTTGCGTTAATTTTCAAGTGAAATTCTATTTTTTTAATTTAGGTATTTCTTATATTCACAACTTATAGGGCTTGAATTGTACGTATGAGAGTTCTTTTCACATACATTCGAGGTAATATGACAGTATAAAAATTACATACGTTACCAACTTTGGTTAAAAGTGGTTTTTGTTTTCCTATTAAATTATATTTGCAATACATGGGATACATTCCAACAATAGCTTGCAAATATGATGACCAACTTAAAACTAATTCCATACAAATGAGACGATTCGTTTCCAATAATGCGTTATATTTTAGCAATGACTGAATCGTTTTAGTTTAGCTATACGTTAATTTTCAAGTGAAATATTATATAGAATAGGCAGCCGTTTGAAAGCTGTACGGAAGGCAAAGTCTTTTCCGTATATTACGGTGCTATTGTTCGGAGGAATTGACCATAGCGTCAGTAAAATCTATTTGGCGAATAATCGATGTCACGAATATTAAAGCTAGATTTACTGTAGGAGTAATATTATTAAAAAGTCAATTCTGATCCCTTGACAAAAACATGCGTTCTACAGTACGAAAATAATAAAAAAATACTTAATTATAAAGTTAAGCGAATTCAGCGTGGTTAGTTTCGTGCATCGAGTATTGGATCGAATAAATCTTATTGGAATCGTACAATTTTTTTGCTTCGATTTCTTTTGCGTCTGCTGCAAAATCGTATTTTACTTTCATCTGTTTAACAAGCAGATACAATAACACAGGATATCGCATTATATACTGTATACAAAACTTAGGATTTCTAATTCTCTTATAAATATTAAGATTTTGTTTTGTTATTATTCTCACTAGTACAAGCATTAATTCGTTGTGCTTACAAGTTATGTAGCGTCTACTACAGAGTTAACTTTATGAAGCACAGTAGCAGTGTACGAAGCATACAAAGGACGAATAAGTTAGTTAAGCCAAGGATTATAAGCAATACAATTAAATATATTTGAAATGACTAATGTTTCTGCTAGTGTTATTATGTTAACTAAGTTTCTTATAGTTAAATGTGTCTATTTATTGTATCACTCATATGGATATGATCGCTTATACTTGCTTACTGCGTAGTATTGTAAACTGCCATTATTATAAGGATCATCATTGTCATTATTTAAACAACTGATTTGTTACATTGAAACGAATGGAAATATAAAATCATTAACCTTATTGATTGTAATATTACATTTATGTTTTCCATCCTCTCGGAATTTAATGCGATTCTTAACATTAACAGCTATATTGGTCATATAAACTTAAAAATTCAGAATTTTGGCTTATATTTTAAAACAAGCTTGTCTGTATTTCTTTCTATATCATTGTAAAGTTTATCAATGTCCTACGGATGTCAGACTACCTCTCTGACAAATTTCGTTGCGATCGGTTCAGAGATGTTATAGTGTGTAGCTAACAAATTCAGAGCAAGTTATTTGTCTATTTGTAAGTGTCGATTGAGAAGAGTAAATAATGCCATCTGTGGAGTTATTATAGAGCTAATAGAAAAGATCGTCAAAATGCTTATCATTTCATTTTATTGCAGACTTTTGAATGGTGATTTTTGGTTAAATTATTTTTGTTAAGAGAAATATATAAAAAAAAAGTATATATAAACGTCGTGAAGCGGGTTCGCGTGAAAGGATTCACGACCTGTTTAGTTTGTGGAAGACAAAGATCGGCTGCGTGTAAGAAATAGTCGGCGGCGCGTCGCTGCGATGTTTGGACAGGACGCGCTTGCAAACACCTGCTTTGTTTGATCAGTATAAAACATTTTCTTGGTGTATAATAGCATGCATATTTGTATTGTGTTAAATGTACTTACCTTCGAGAATGTATCGTTAACTTGTAACTGTATTACCGCAGTGAACTCAGCTGAATTTTTTCGAAGTGAAAACTTCTTTAGGCGCCTCGTTCTGTATTTTTTTGGTAGAAGACAAATTTATAATACTACTATATATACTAGCGACTAGCGGCCTGTGTACATCTAATATTGATATTTCGTATTGAGAATGTGCAGCACATCATATGTTTGACTCATTAATAAACTGTCTAAAAATATATATATATAAATATTGCTCCGAATGCCAATACATGTGAAGACCACACTAATAATTTCAAGAAACAAATTCTGTAATCTAAATATTGTTATTCACATTATAATTCATTTAAAAATTCCAAAGAGAACAAACACTTATTTCATTATTTGGTTTTTTTACTTTTGTTGACGGTCCCTATGACTGCCTCGCCTCGGCTTTTTTATATATAAGCTGTTGTAGTGTAAGCAAAATCAATTTTATAATGTTTATTTATATTAGTTTAAAGCCAATACCTTAAAATAACGATTCAAGTGAGAAAACTAGTAAAATTATATTGGTTATGTCTTTTTTAGTTTCCATATTTATTCACAAGTAAGGTTTTAAAATATTACTATATGTGACCTACCCCCTTGAACCCCTTATAAAGTAAGAGAATCGATAACATTTTACAGCTTTGATATTAAAAAAGTTTACGACATCTGGAAACTTAAATAAACTGTATTGTGAAATAAGGAGGTAACGCGCCAAGGTCTTGTGGTTTTAAATTCGCGATTTAAATGTGTATTTCGCCAGCGTGATGCTTGCAGACTTGAAAAGTAGTTGTAAAAAATTTCTCCATACGATATATTGTCCTCGTTGTATGCTAATTAGTTTGTTGAGTACATCGTGTACAATTCGGGGGCGTATCTTTTATCACTCCGCCCAGTAAAGATACTTTTGCTGAATCAATTATGGATAGACTTTCTCTTAACATAATGGTGTATGTAGAGTTATTTCGTAGTTATTGTTTTTTTTTTTTATGTCATAGGTCGCAAACGAATAGCTGGGTCACCTGCTGTTAAGTGATCACCACCATCCATGGACACTAACAACCCCAGAGGAGTCGCAAGTGCGTTGCCATCTTTCGGAGGGAAGGGTTAGGGGAGGGAAAGGGAGAGGAGAGAGGAGAGGGGAGGGGAGATGGGTCTCCGGCGCTCTCACTGACCGAACGAAATGCAACAATGCAAGCACTGTTACTTCACGTCGGTTTTCTATGAGAGGGTGGTACTACCCCGAGCGAGCCGACCCATTCATACTGAAACCAATAATAGTTTCAGCGTGCCTCTACCACCATTGAAATTGTAGTTTGTTTTTCATAGTGCTGGATATCCTAGATTTCATTTGCCACTTATAGTACAATCAAGGATCAAAAAATACTTACTATGTGCGCTCGGAGAAAATGGAGGTCGACTTCCAAATAAGCAGTACGCTCAATTTATCTCATTAGTACTATGTTCTGTTGTATTTTATGATCTACAAGTTCGTTAAAAGTATTGTTTGCAATAACTATTTATATGTCATTTTCATTATAACATTGTGTTTATTTTCGTTACCAATTATATGTTCTCCATAGATTTTAAAGCCATTGATATATATATATAGAAAAATTATAAAAGAAATAGTTTTGGTTACAGATAACATAATTCTAATGAAGAATTGTTTCTTGAGCTATTTTTTTTATGTCTCAAAAATGTAAGAAAGAAATGTAATATAAAATTGCTTAAACATAGTCATAGATGCCTCAATATTTATAACGTGTTTATTGCATTGTCGTTTCGAGTTTCCTATTATAACATACTAAGCTGATTCCCGCGACTTCGTCTGCGTCGTTTATTATCACAATTGTTATATCTTAAAGGGTTTAAGCAGTTTTCGACGAAAGCTCCCAGGCTGCTTGACACTTTTAACAATTATCCTTAATAACAACAACAACAGACAGACAGATAGACGTAGCGGAGGACTTTGTTTTATAATAGTAGTGATATATTATTCAGAAAGTAAAGAATATAAAGATTCATTAAAAAAATGTCAACACCTATATTTCTTGCACGGTTACTATTTGTCCAACGTTATAAATTAATATTACCTTCAAATATGAAATCAATCAGCTGCGTCTTGTTAAATAATAACAGGGCAGAGCTTCGTTTCTTCATTTACACGTGATGTTTCAATACGCACGTAAGACTTGTTCCATTTTGTTCAATAAAATGAGGTGATAGTGTCAAATCGAACGTAAAACCTTCGTCAATCTTTTTGGCAGCTCTGAATTTACCTGTAAGATTGGATTTGCGCGTATTATAATCAAGTGTTTAATACAAACCCAAGTTAAAGTAAAGGAATCTAAAATTGACATTTATTTATCATTAAGTTGTCTATATGTTTATACATTTAAAGGTATAAAAATCCAGTGTCATAATGTTTGTCTACGATGAACTCCGAAACTACTCAACCGATCTCCATGAACGCTGTCATCAATACATAGTATAAAACAAAGTCCCCTACCGCGTCTGTCTGTCTGTTCGCGATAAACTCAAAAACTACTGAACGTATCTTTATGCGGTTTTCACCAGTGAATAAAGTGATTCACGAGGAACGTTTTGGTATATAATTTGTTCAAGTTTTTTTATAGTCAAGGCGGGACAACGTCTGCCGGGCCCGCTAGTTTATGTATAATTTGGTTCAACTTGAGAGAGATAATTTATATTTCGACTAATATCCTCAATATTTTTTAATTAAAAATTAAATGTTTGTCAATGTTGATTATTGTTACTTATTCTAAGTTTCAATAGTCTCGAACGGATGGCGCTTTAAATTAGTTTGTTGATAGAAAACTGTAGGACCAACTGTTATAGATGGCGCTACGTAAATACTTTATCGTAACTTTAATTCAACACGTAATAACTGGGCCACAGCAACGCGTGGCCATTCAGCTAGTATATTATATGATATACCTAAAACTGTGTTCTGCGCAATTCAGAGTGGTCAAAAGAATTGAGCGAGGATTGTACTAATAATTTGTTGCCAGCGACTTCGTGAACTTTGATACTTTTGAAATCACCTGAACATTAATATTGGTGCTTCTCTTTTTATAAATTTGATTTTTATGACGTCGTCTATTACTATTGTTGTTTTTAAATAAAATGGTAATGGAATAAAATTTATTCCTTCAACGTTGTCAATTTGTGTTTTTCTTAAAACGAATGACGTTCGTTGCTATTACAATATCGCATAGGAAGCAAGTTGGCAACAGGATATATTCTAATAGCATATATCTCTTATATATTTTCGTCATCTTTTCTATATAAAGTTTTACTTTGTAATTCCAAGCCAGTCCCTCAGGCTTAGCAAGTTACCGTAATTAACTATGTCACTTATAGCTTAGCATCAGATGACTACCTATTAAGTGTATAATTTTTTTTATTTGTGCTTAGAGACAGTTATAGATTGCGTTATAATATATGAGATAATTCCTTCTACAAGCAGGCTTATTTAATGGCCGGTATGCAGTATTGACTTTACGCTGGATTTGTTATGAAAGGAATTTACCAGATCTCGGTGGTGCCGGTTTAACTCCAAACTCCTGTACGGTCTATTGAATAATTCATTCTCATTGCAGCAATTCATATTCAAGTGTCGATTAGCGAACCTCCAGAGTGTCTTTTATTTAATGGTCGGTATGCGATATCAATTTACGTTGGATTTGTTATGAAAGGAACTTACCAGATCGCTTTGGTGCCGTTTTAACTCCAAACTCCTGTACGGTCTATTGAATAATTCATCCTCATTGCAGCAATTCATATTCAAGTGTCGATTAGCGAGCCTCCAGAGTGTCTTGACCGCGGTGCTAGCTGTACCGGCTTTGGCACAGGGCTCCGTGTATGATTATGTCAGTGTCACATTATGTCAGTGTTGCGCAACCACCGGTCCGCGTCGTGCTGCAAACAACACACTGGCATAGTTAGTCAACACTATTGGCGGTCGGACATCAGAGAAAATATTTATTTTTCTATCATTACTCAGTTTACAGTGATCGCATGCGGCTTGGATAATCATTTGTGGTTTCGAAATTGGTCGGACCATGTGGTCTAAATATACAGTGTTCGTCGACTCTGTGCTGGTTTTATATATAATATTTAGCTTCAGTTGTTTTGTTTTTACAAGTTATTGATGGAATTATAGATTGGGAAATGTATCTCTTTAGTAATGTGCATGGGAAGTGATATAAAGAACAGTGAGTATAATTTGATAGTTTCTTCTGGAATAAATTTCACGTTTACTATATTTTATTTATTTTCTTTTATGTATCAGTATTCACGACTTTTACCCCTACCTTTTTGTGTTTACCCCCAGTAAATACATAATTTAAAAAGGTGCGTAACATTTTAACGTTACATTTCAAAACGAGTTCAATCCAATTTTAGGTATTCCTAATACTTTGTAATGTGATGTAAAATATGAAAATCATTAAAAAAAAACCTAAAACTTTATGGGCGATAAAATTTAAACTTCGTTCTCAGTGTATAAAAACTGGAATCTTAAAAAAATTAAACATGTTACATGAACGGTTAAAATTGGATTTAACCCATTTTTAAATGTAACGACTCATTTATACATGTTTAGGTTCGATAGGAAGAAGAAAGAGATTAAAAATAAAAATACTGTTAGTTAAAGTAACCTTGGGACGTATTATTATTTGACTGTGGAAATAAGAAGAAAACGTTGAGGTTTTATGTTTTGCCCATTTAATAAACTCAATAATTCAGTTTACCTTTAGAAGGAGTGGTTGCACCCCACGGTGTCTGCTTTCCGAAGTTGGTTGGTGCATACGAAATTGTAAGATTGGCTTCGTTCGACTGTCTCTTTGGTTTATTTATCGTCCTTAATCAGGTTCACGTTTGTTTTTAATATTCCTGTTTTGTTTCGAGTATTTACAGTGTATTTTTGATTATATTTAGTTTAAATGTTATATGTTTTGATATAATCACGTCATTATTTCATACATAGAGTATTTATTTAGTTAAAAGAGTATTAATGTATGGTAATTAAATCTCATTAAATTTTTGTCTAATCGATTCGAGCGTGTTTATGTGGATAGATTATGTGTAGTTGGAATTTATTTATCACGCAAAGGGTGAAGGAACATATAGTGAGAAAACGTAAAAGCTTAGAACCATCGTGTTCTGTGTTTGAAATTGCAAAAACCTCGCGTGCTGTTGTCAAATTAAACGTGTTAAAGAAGAAATTATGATCTGGTATTATATCATGCTTTTGATTTATTACTTGGTGCTTAAGACTTCGTTATTATGAAAATAATTATGTTGGTTAATGGGAAGCTTACTTTATTTGTATTAATTGTGAACTGTCCTTTATTATTATGTAGCTTTTGTAACTCTTTTAGCGGTATTTGTTACCGCTTAATTTTTTTATCGTTAGTGCTTAGTTTAAACACCACTAAATGATATGCTGACTTCATAATACTCGGAAAGTTCTTTATATTCCAGTAAAACTCACGTTACAATTGTTTCAGACGTTTAGGAGATTAGCCGAAACAGATAAGAGACACATCAATTTTAATTACATGTACAAATGTAAATAAAAAATTTGACGAAATAAAAAAAATGTTTGAGGCAAGAATATCTATGAAGTTATTATCACAGCAAAAAGAAAATCGAAACGGTTATATAAGGACTGCATAAATTGTATAAAAATGTATGATATAACTAGCGGGCCCGGCAGACGTTGTTAAAAATTATATACTAAAACCTTGCTCGTGAATCACTTTATCCACTGGTAAGAACCGCATGAAAATCCGTTCAGTAGTTTTTGCGTTTATCGCGAACAGACAGACGTGGTTGGGGACTTTGTTTTATACTATGTAATAGTGTAATGATTATGGCCCGAGTGCCAATAGATGTGAAAACCAGATTAAAGTTAATAATTTCAAAAATTATGTAATTTCAATAATTAAGACTATAATTGAGATAAACATTAAAAGAAGTACACAGATTATTATTATTATATATCTGTTTACGATGTAACAAATATGGTGGGATGCACAAGATATGGTATGTCGCTAGCTTGACGCATGCGCAATACGCTACGAGCATGTCGCTGTCGTCGGTAACGCGGAATCACAAGATTTCACCCATCCAATAAATTCATGTTAATGTAGGTGGTAAAGTCACGCTGAAACTGTTACTGGTTTCAGCATGAATGGGTCGGCTCGTCCGGGGTAGTACCACCCTTTCACAGAAGACCGACGTGAAGTAACAGTGCTTGCATTGTTGCGTTTCGTTCGGTCAGTGAGAGCGCCGGAGACTGACCTCTAAACACAGGCTGGCAACGCACTTGCGACTCCCCTGGTGTTGCAAGTGTCCATGGACGGTGGTGATCACTTAACATCAGGTGACCCACGCGATCGTTTGCCTCCTATGATATAAAAAAAAATTCAAACACGCATACGATACAGTCGAGTATATACAATGTCTGGCACAAGCGCAATACGTCACGAACATCTCGAAGTCATCGGTGACGCGAACCCATAAGTTTTCTTCCCTTTTTTTAAATCACTCAACGTCTCTTAAAGAAGTTTTTACTTCGAAAAACATTTGTAAATTTATACATTATTAAAGTCTATAAGGATTAAGAACATTCTCTCTCGTACACTTGTGTAAAGCAATATTATTATTCTATTGTCTCGTATAATTACCAACGGGATAGCTTATCTAAAGGTATAAATCATTTGTCAAAGCGACACTTACCAGTTGCTGTTTAAATTAATACACGCATTAGAGTTGAATTTGGTTTGCAAATGTATGCATATCGGTTGTGACGCGAGCAGGTCTGTAAGCGTTATTAACTATCATTGGATCGGTCTTAAGGACAGTGCTCAATTAAAATAACTGGTACTTGTCCATAGGAATCTGCACCGGGCAATGAAACATTATTAATTTTTAAAGCTATTAATTATTTATCGTTCTGATTAATCTCAATTTTTATCGATTTCTCAGTTCGTTTGTACTTTTTAAAATTCTGATCGGCAACCTATTTGTGTGATGAAAAGTGGTGGGGCAAACACTGTGTCGGTTCGTGTGTTGAAAACACCGATGCTCGTTTGATCACCGAAGTTAAGGCACGTCGGGCGCGGTCAGTACTTGGGTGGGTGACCGCGTGGGTACATGTGATCTTGGTTTTTTATTGTATTGTTTTATTTAAAGTGTTTTTCGGTAATACAAAAGTTTCACTTCTGTCGTATCTTTATGACATAACCTGCTTTTTTTAAAATTTTAATGTATGTTACCTCAGTTCTTCGTCATTGAAAAATCTATTTTGAAAATTTTTATTTTTTGTAAATAGGATATTATCAAGGAGGTCCAATTTTAATTTACCTAGTATTGCACTTTAGATTTGAAGGACAGACTAGGGAACTCTTTAAGGTCGAAATGAATTGTGACCGAAATATTATTAAATTTATGACAATTCAAGAATAGGTAACCTATGGTCAAGGATGTTCTAGTGTTTTATTTATAGTAGATTTTTAAGTCGATTAATATTTTGTTAAAATATACTCATCTTGTTTATTTGGTCATGTTTTATCAACATAATTGTTTGTGGTTGATTTTCAATGGTAAATTTCAGTTTTGTTTAGTTTTTTTTTATTTGAATTACTGGCAACGTGCCAAGCATAAGTCAATTCTGTATCAACACGTCTGTTGTGTAGGAAGATAAACACGCGACTGAGCCGAGTGTTATGTTACCTTGGTATCATAGGCATTTACATATCGTAATGTTGAGTTCTTACCGGGCAGTTAACCGGTCTCTCAGCCCTCTTTACGCACTATTACGTCTCTCTTAGCGTATTTTCTGACCTACATTTTCCAGTATCTAATTACTCTTCTTTTAACAGTTGTAGCGTTATGTTATCAAAAAATAATAGCTTAAATGCAATTTTTTTTTCTAATCTGAATACCTACTACTACCAGATTTTAAAAAGTTCCAGTAAATAACAAAAATAACGAAACACAATCTTGAGTTATAGTATATAAATATGGATCTAATATTAATGTGTTTATTGTAATGCAGCATATAACGCTGAAATGCAAATATATTTTTTTCTAATCTGAGTGCCTACTACTACCAGATTTTAAAAAGTTGCAGTAAATAACAAAAATAACGAAACACACTCTTGAGTTATAGTATATAAATATGGATCTAATATTAATGTGTTTATTGTAATGCAGCATATAAATACGAATATAAGAAATATCATTAAATCTATTTTGAATTTTTATTAGTTAACAACAATCAGGATGCCCTTTTAATATTATCATTTTCCAGATTTAATTTACGAGCGCTTAATTTAATTTAATAGCTACGCTCTGATATCGAATACATATAAATAACATAAATAAACATGATGTTTACTTCTTATTTATTAATCCTTGAAAATATATTTGTCTTACGAAAGCCATACTCGTTTAAGAATAATTCTAAATTCCTTTAAATATAGCCTAATAATTCGAGGTCTGTTTTATGTTCTGTGTTGTTTTTTTTTCTTACGAATAATTATAATATTTAATATGTTGTCATGTAAAAGTTATACAATTATCGAATACTATTTTATCTGTATCATTCTGTTTATTTTATACATTCTATACATGTATAATTTAAATTTTGAAGCCTTTTGGCGTGAACTGGATTGGTAATATAGTCTACTTCTATATTGTTTATACATATAATAATGTAAATCTAACGTCTTTGTACTTTTAGATAATTGTGAAAAATAAATTATTGCAGGTGTCTTGGAATAAATAATAAAATACATTTCAACTATTTTTAGAAATGGCTGTCGGTCTACCTGTTTCTTTGAACACGCATCACTGCTAAAGTACTACTACATTCACGATAAAACCGTATCGTAATCGTGAATCGTAAAGCATATCCTTGACATTAAGTCTTGGTTACATTAAAATCGCTTCGTTCTATCAAAAGTTATTGTAATTTTAATGAAGACGCGATTTAAGTACTAGAGAAATGTAGATAAGTAAATGGACTTAATACATTCTGATGATTTTATTAGTCACTGTTTTTTTGTATCAGGTTTCACACGGACGAAGTCGCGGACATAGCTAGTATTTGATAAATTCATGAACGTTTATTTTTTACATTGTACTATTCAACTTTGCTGTTATTTTACATGACATAGTTTGTTTTTTTTTGTGCGTAGATGAATTCAAAATATGTACTTAGATGTTGAATTTTGGGTCACCCCAAAGTCACGTTTTTTTCGTCGGCAAAGTGACTGGCGATACCTGATGGAAAGATTGTCGGTGTTAAATAACAACGGCAGTCATCGCTATCATGCCGACCTGCACATGTGCCTCTTCACGCCTCGTTTGAAGGACCCCTAATGTCATAAGACAAAGTGACACCTAATGATGATAAGCACCGTGGAATCTAAAAACAACTACGATTATTGAGGAGTTTTATAATCCATTGTCAATTTACAAATTGTACAACGTGCAAAACTTACCAAGTTGTGCGACCTACAAATCTCCCGGGAGCTGGATGTATACACACTTGAGATACACTGGATATCCCGAAGCACGACAAACCATATATTACCATATTCATGCTTTTAACCTAGTCGTGTACAAATCTCTATTATTCCTTATAAAGTATACAATCCTTTACTAGGATTAAGCCTTGACCACCTCACAATAGTCTACACAGAACGGCTTACACAGAACGCAAGAACTGCGTGATAAGATCAAACTAAATTGCTATTATACAATAAATGAATGAGAATAATTCATATCGGCAAATGATTTTGCAACGACGATTGAATAAAAAAAGGGGACTCGGAGTCGATTCGATTAAATTTCCTTTATCAACTAAGGCCGTTTTGCTTGTAGTATTTGACAAAGACATGTATTAGTTCACATAAGTAGGAACATGATGATATTTACTTTAGGATTTCACTTTAGACTGCCACCATTTTTGTTATCATATCATTGACCAATTACAAAGTATAGTGACTTTACTGAAAATACATAAAGGAAGAAATATAAGGTAGAAGCTCTGAACAATCGTAATTAATTGAGATATAAGATAGGACAATTTTGCTTGAGTCAATCGCGACTTTCATATGTGCTTAGTACTTAGCAGGTTGTAAGCTTAACCGTATTGCGTTTTGCTATCAGCCGATTGCTATTATATATCCAGTAAGTGAAATGATAGGGATTTTACTGAGTTGCCATCATGTATGTTGTTACCTCGTCATAATAACCCTTTTTTTGTCGTTTTGGACTTGCCAATCGGCATGACCTGCGATAGATGTTTCGTTTGTCACAGTTGCTATTGTATTGTACTGTACTTATCACCAGGTAATGCGAGGTTGTCTTACCGTGCATCTCTAAACAATACTATAATAACGTTCTAAGTCCGTCTCACCGCAAACGTTTTGCACAAAATTAATGTTAAATTAATGTATCGGAGCAAATGCAGTGGAAGTTAATTAATAGTCGGCATGACGTTGATTTGATTTAATTAAATCGTTAGCAAATTTAACTGTTGTTTTAGGTATTAGCATAATATGTTTATTTTCGGTTGTTATACACAACCGGTTTCAGTTAATAAACATGTAAATGTAGATTTGCGCACATTATTACTTAATCATATGGTTAATATAGTTATGGTTGTATTGGTATTCCTACTCTGGGCGATTATAGTGCAGTAAAATACGTGTGTTTATTGGATTCGTTCCTTCTGGAAATAAGTAGATCGGCTCATGACTTTAGTTAAGTTCCTCGATAGACCATGAAGAAGCTTTTTTTAAATGTTTTACAAGTTTTGATGTACATAATATTTGGGGGATAATCACACTACCATCTTATTTTCAAGCTATTATGTTAATTATAGGGTTGATATTTATTCTTAGTTAATCATGTATGGGCATTGTATATATGTTCACAATTGACGCAGTGACGCTTTTGCTTTAGAATATCTTTGAACGTCTAGATCAATTCGAGATATTTTCAATCTATAGCCAAGCATTTATCAGCGAGTTTCGGCGATTGCATTTGTGATTGGGTACCATTTATAGCCTCAACATCTTTAACCACATCACCATTTATAGCCTCAACATCTTTAACCACATCACCATTTATAGCCTCAACATCTTTAATCATATCATCACATCACGTGTAATCATGACCAAACGGTAGCCAATATTCGAAATGTTCACTAACATAGCACTTAAAACTATAACAAATAAAAAGATACACTAATTCTTCAGGAATATCAGCGGGTTGATGCTAGTTTTATCTCTATCTGATAATTCAATAGGTATTGCGTTGTATTTAGTAATATTTCAAGTTTTTATAAAGCTACTGCCAGAGTGCAAATCAGCGTTATAGCCTTGAGATATTTAATTCAAATATAGATATAGATTGGTACGTTGGAATGTTGTGAACTTAAGCCTACTCAATTAATTACGTATATCGTAGCAATTGGACTTTTATCTCATATATAAGGCATAAGGTTCTATTCACAATTAAATTGCGGTCGCTGCCACCAGTGAGTATTCAGTACATCTGGTATTCTTTATTACTTTCTAATGAATTTCTATGTATTATTTGCTATCGTTAAGTGTCAGTTACTGCGTGCGTAATATCATTGAAATAATTGACAGCAATTATACTTGACAATACTTCAAAATGCATTTTAATCGGATATATCATTCTTGACACTTTTATGATTACACCATTATTTAGTCGATTTCCATTGAAAACAACTTTTTAAAAACTAATATTTGTTTTTGTTTTTCTAAGCACAGTGCAATCCAAGACATAACCGTAAGCACGAAAAATCAGAATCTGTGCAAAGTAGCAGTCATTTCGTCGGATACAATCAACACAGCAATCAACATTTATAATCTGTTTTTTTTTTAATTATATCTGACAAGTTACAAATGTTACTATTATAAGACTTAAGTGGCAACACTTTGATGCTCAGTTGAAAAACTATTAATAGCAATAAACCATGTGATCAATAAAACTGACAACAATTGATACTCGTTTCAATTGGACATATCTATAAGCATCATTTAATTAAAGAATAATAGTTTTAATACTATAGGGGATTCAGTCAGTCATTCGTTCAATAATTGCCAAAGGTTTTGAGGAATATTGATTTGATGTTCTTTTTTTTTTCGAACTTATTACGTTATTTACCCAGCACGATCTTAACAGCTTCACCGGACTACGGAATTGATGTGTTTTGACTTACTACGTAGTAACTTCATGCGTGAGGGTGCCTGTTGCTGTGTAATGGAGAACCCGTGAACGTCGAACACGGTTCGCCGCTGCTTCTAAGTGAAGCAAGGGAGAGTACAATATCTTCTTGAGGTGTAAGTTCTCGTATGAACATCATCGGGCAACTCAAGCGTGTGGCCAGGGAAGTCAACGGCGTCTCTAACCCATGTAGCGCCCGTGTGCAATTATTACCTTAACGCCCTATAATTAGTGCGCGGTCAAAGTTGTTACAAATGGTAACATGTCTATATAAATGTTATGTTAATGTTAAAAAATGGAAACGCGCCTTTCGTAGTGATGCGATACTCACTATCACATCAATATCATCTATAAATATCTGTTTTAAGGTTTATTCCATGTTGAAACAATAGTTGCTATTGTAAGATCCGCTCATGACGCGCCTTACTTTATTGTAACTCGACACATATAGGAAAAGCCCTGGATGCCACACAAAATGTATGCAAACCGGAGCTCTTTTTACGTGGGGTTGAATTATAACGCCCGGCGTACACGTGTGCAGGTCAATTGAAAGTGCCCGAAGTCGGCTCCCCTAACACCGCTGCGCCCGTGTAAAGCAAACCCTGCACTATAGGTAAAACCGCCTCTGAGAGAAGTGGCCCACATACGCGCTAAGCGGCCCACATACGCGCTAAGCGGCAGAGGGGTTTTTATTAGGAGTCTGACATAACCCTCACGCTGCCTCCGGGTAGTGTGAGGGTAACCGATGCAGGATTTTCCA
Organism: Antheraea pernyi; assembly: GCA_015888305.1. Classification (NCBI taxonomy): domain Eukaryota; kingdom Metazoa; phylum Arthropoda; class Insecta; order Lepidoptera; family Saturniidae; genus Antheraea; species Antheraea pernyi. Next base: position 445,296 of record MU159034.1, read on the forward strand.
CTGTACATAAAAATGATGTAATAACTCATGTTATTATACTGTAATATGAACGGAGCTTAACAGAGCTGTGTATTTGAACGTTTTATGTTCAGTTTTATGTAATACTTCACTGATGAGTAATTTTCTTTACAGTGACTTAGACATTCTTGTTCGCAAGCTAAAGCTCTTAGGTAAATGCATTTCGAATTCCAGTTCCTATTTAATTACTACTCTCCTAACGAAACTACTCTGAGGAATATTACATTTGGCTTTTCAATTTTGTCTTATTGATGTTGAATTGTCGATAACTTAGCATGAATGTTAAAATTGATTGGTTTGTGTTAATCAGATATTAACTGTATGCATACAAACTTCAAGAGTTTGTAGGGCTATTCAATATTTGGTCGATTTTCCTAAAAATTATAATTGATATCTTAATTGAACTAGGCATGGTAAGAATCCTACTATGTACTCTATAATAATAATGAAGCACTTTCGGGTCTATTTTTTAGAAAAACAAATTTACGTACAATCAAAATATCGCTAAATTTAATAGTACTGATTCTGTAAAAACAAGCTTCAAAATTGTTATGAATAAAAAAAGTAGTTTTTTGTAATTTATTAATTGGTTTCCGTTTTCTTATGCTAATGTCTTCCGTGCCATGTGGTGTCCTATAGCCTAAAGATCAAGTTTAACGTGTACCACCGGTGGTATACGTGTCGCGGAAGGTGTTAACAACACATGTACCGGTTATTTATACTTAAAATTAGTGTATACAAGTCTCCTTTTTTAAAATACTTTCTAGGTTTTAGCGTTAGATCATAATCTCACTTTATGTTAAACTGGCTTCTGCCAGCAACTTCGTCTGCGTGGAATAGTTACTTTCGACTAACGCTAATACGCAGCGGAAGCTCACAGAAGGGAAAAAAAACGATTTTGAAACATTCTTCATTGGTGCTCCGCTCCTATTGGTCTTAGCGATGATGATATATATAGCCTTCCTCGATTAATGAGCTATCTAACACTGAAAGAATTTTTCAAATCGGATCAGTAGTTCCTGAGATTAGCGCGTTCAAGCAAACAAACTCTTCAGCTTTATAATATTGGTATAGATAACGATGTGGTCGCAGACATATAGACATGTTAAACCTAGGGGAACTGGTTTTCAAGTGCAACTACCAGAACAAAGCTATAAGTACTTGGCGAAAAATTTTCAACTTGGAGGTGGTAGCTAACCAGGCGAGCATAGAAAAAACCCTACCACCATGCTATGGTTCATTCACAAGGCTTCGAACCTTCGTTGAGCGTCATGATGTCTGAAAACGGTAACCATAGAGCCATGATCGTTTCTCTTGGGGTATATCATTCCATGTTTTTTTAAATGATAAAAAATTTCGTCCTCTGTGGTCCATTTTGACAGGAAATTGATGAGAACTCTTAGTTGTAATTTGGCCCAAGCGTGTTCGATGAGGCTTATATCGGGTGATTGAACAGGCTAGGCCAAACCTGTGACGTGATGTTCCCGAAGATCAGCCGATACCAGTAGTATATTCTCAGTAATACGATAGCGTAACCACAATCGAGAAATCACGTTTTGATTGGTGTTTAGTGTGTTGGCAACCACGCGGCGGTTAACACCGTCTTCTAACATGTCCGCCGCACTTATAATTTCTGTTCGCTTTGAATATCGATGTTCCTTGACTCTAGATAGATCACAAGATCAGCTAATTTAAAAAAAGTTACTCGTTACTGGCTAATTAAAAGTAAATGTTAAGCAAAACTATCTTTCTGCAGTTCGAAATCAGATTTACCGGGCTATTTATTCTTTATTATGTTTTTATGTAATTTGGAAAATGAAACAAAAGAGGTTTAATTACAAATACAAACTTTTTTTAAATAAGGAATAGTTTTCAAACGAATCATAAAGACATTAAATATCTTTAGGAAAAGCGCGGGAAACATTAAAACTAGTATCCACTGCGTACTTATAAAACAAGACACTAGCAGATGCGTCAGTCACGTGTTACCAAACCCAAGAAAAAAGAAATACTTATACAATGTTGATGTGTGTATATTTTGACTAGATATTTACGTACGTACCTACTTGCTTCGTAACTGAGCATTTTTTTATATTGTAAAAAATTGCAAAATATCCTACGTCCTTGACCTCTAAAGTTATCTCTGCGCCAAATTTCGATC
>MU159035.1:0-49723 GCA_015888305.1 Antheraea pernyi
AAAGTACAATAATTTAACAAAATAACAGAACAATTAATTCTTAGTTTCCTTAAATCTAGTAAGATGTAATCCTACATATGTAAAATAGAGTATGTATACCATTCAATGAAATAAAGACTTCGGAAATTCAATTTTACACTGCTATTATTTTCTGGTTACAATTTTATCAAAATTTCATAATTATGATTATAAATTTCAAATTTTTTACATAAAAAGATTACAATCATGAGATAATGCGAATGGCTCACAACATCTACATGTTTTTTTTAAATTAATTATTTTTATTTCAATAGCATTCACATTTTATAAGTTAATCTAAGTAATACACGAGATATTATTTTTTAATTAATTACATTACAATTATAAATTTGATTGGAAGGAAAGAATCAGTTTTTTTTTCTTTACGTAAATTAAATCATAAATTTATTATTAAAATGTCATCCTTCATCCAAATGAAATCACAAATTAATTATTCAAATGTCATCCTTTTATTGTTTTCTTTTAATTAAAAACAAAAGGGAATATAATAGAATAAAATTTATACACAATTATTTCTATTTTCTAACATTCTATAAAGAGCTGTAGAGTGGCATAACATCTGTGGAAATATGTCCAAAAAACTGTAAAAAGTCGCCCACAAAATACTCTCATTTATTTTGAAAAAAAAAACATTATAAAAATTGGTAACCTACATAGTTCAAAACTTTTGACATATTTTCATTAAATTAATTGTTTTTTTTTTTTAACAATGGCTCTAATATCAGTCTTTTGTTAGGTTTCTTTTCTAGGCTTTGAGATCAGATTTATTGTATAATTGTAAAAAAGTTTATATATAGCTTAAAATTAATCATATATCAGTCACATTTACCCTTCCTTACAAACTACATTATATGTGAAAAGATTGTAAAAGTTTACAAACAACCCCATAAAGAGAAACAATTTTTTTCTATAATAACGTAGAAACGTCAAAGTACAAAAGGCGCGAAAAGAAAGTATTTTCCAAACAGATAATAAACTTAGAATATATATCAGAAAATCATATCAAAGTTTTATGTGTTAATGAATAATCACTACGATTATTAGAACATTTAAAAACATAAATGAAAATGTATTAGTCATTTATTGCAAATGGTTCACATAACCTCAAAATACAAGCTCGATTTAACTATCACAGAGTAAAAATGGGTTTACATATATACATTATGAAAATGTTTTCTTCTTAAATAATTCAAAACTCCTATATTAGAGAGAATTTAAACTTTATTGTTGTAATTTGAAAAATTAAAAAATGTACGTTAATGTGTGGTTACCTTGAAGAGATGAGAGAAAACAGACTTGTTGTGTCAAAGAACCAAAGTGATTCATGTAAGAGAGGAAAATATTAGACCTTCATGGTTATCGAGTTTACCACAGTACATATATTTAAAAAATTACAGAATTGTTTTTGATATTATCACAGTTTTGATTTAGGAAAAGTATTACTTTAAACTACTAGGTATAATTACATTATAAGAATAGAAGATACTTAATAGAATAAATATTAGTTTTATTAGTGAGTAAGAACATATAATTAGATTGAATGACTATAAATTGGGCGTAGTTAAAGAGAAAGGATCCAACCCACACTATGGACAAAAATAAGTTATATATACCAAAACACTTTTTGTAGTTGAAACTTTAATATAACAAAAACAAATCAAGTAAAATTCCAACTCGTCCTGTTATAATGACCATACGTTACCAACCCACATGTAGGGAATGTCATTATTTTTTAAAATTGAAATCGATCTAAGCTAATTTGATCGTTATAATGAAAATGATATTTACCAAAATATTCCAAATCACTTTTTAGTGGTTTTTAAACGCAACCTCAAAAAGTTAAAGCAGAGAATCGAAGTCGAAACACGATCTGAACTTAAAACTAACAGACTGTGGGGTGGATCCTTTTCGTTTAACTAGTCCAATTGAGAATTCATTAGAAAGAAGCCTTTGATAGTTTTTGCTTTCTGCAAATTACAATATTCCTTGTGCAGTTACGACAGTCTGAGAAATAAATAAAGAAATTATAGGAAATGAAATATGTTACATTATTCATACATAACAGTTCTGTTAGTATCAGTTTAAAATAGAATTATTTTAAATTGAACAGAAAGGAAAGTTTAAAATTACAAAACTAGATGTTATCACAACCACTGTCAAACATAGACTGAATGTTTTCTACGTCACCTCCTTTATTTGTATATATCAATTGTAATACTGTACTAATGACCGAATGTATAAATATAAGTTAAAAAATAGAATACTCTAGAAAACTGTAAAAAAAGAGATTCTTACACTAGTATTAAGTTAGGTAGGACTTACAAACTGAACACAATATCACCCATTCGTATTTTAGAAGCACCTTATTATTTATATATTTATCTAAGTTACATATGATCGTTTCTTTTTTCAATACAAAAAAAAAACCGATCGGATATAAAAATATTGTTTTGTATAAAGATTCAATCTCATAAGAAGTTATGGCAGTGTAGAGAAGTCACATAGGAAAGATAAGTAAGTATTTATAGTATTTCAATATATAAATATAGCATCTTTTATATATTAGGAATGGAAGGCATTTGATTGTGTTCTCTTTACTATTATGTAACCTAAAAGAAACAAACTCGGAATAAGGCAATGGTTTTGGTGAGTATTTAAAAAAAAGTATTATATGTATAATGTATTTGTAAAAAGAATGTTTTTTGGCATTGGCTCTTTTTGTGATGCTGCCTAGTAATATAAAAAAAAAGTAATCTCGAACACAACAAAATACCACAAGTTATAATACAATCTAAATAATTGTGACCACTTAGAATTTAATGAGAGCCACACTGACCATGCCATCCCTCATAAATGCATATATATTGAGGGATTAATACAAATAACATGCAGACATGCAGGTTACCCAATAATATCAGACAGCCTCTCTCTTCTGGAGACATGTTCCTCATTAGAACAATGAGCCATGAGCACAGACTCTCCGACTATAAGATTCTCAAAGCAGAGGGTGCATGCATACATTGCATCACCGAAACACACAATTTTATTATCATCCCTGTACATAACCATAGGGTTTAAAATCGTACTCGGTAAAATCTCCTTTCCTGATGACATACATTTCTTGATATAAGCAGTTTTATAGACAAAATGTAACTTTACGCAGTGTTCTTGACTCAGTATGTGTCTTAATAAGCCATTTTCTTCATATTCTGTCACATTACAGGAGGGACAGTGAAAAGTTATGATGCTCTTTGACTCATAATCTTGTTCCGCTGTCTCACATTTTAGCTGCACGCTATGGACTTGAACGTAGAAGCTTATACGTTCCATGGCCGACTTCTGGAGCAAGGTGCTATATAAGCTGGTATCCTGAAAGCTGTTGTAACTGACTATCATGTCCAAAGACTCTGAGTATGCAGATAAAGTTGTAGAATCCAATGTAAAGTTTCCAATAGAAGATGTTATAGATTGATCGGTCTGATCTGTTTTTGTTGTCAGCGCAGAGTCCATTTGCGTAGAACTGTGACATTCACAGGAGCATCTCTGTGAGTCTGGGTCATCAATCTCGCTAAGTAAACTTGTAATGTTATTTCCAGAAACACTTAAATCCTCTTTTTCTGATTCTGTTCCAAACAGATTGATCATAGCCTCACGTAAGTCTGGGAAATCATAATATTTAATATTCTTCTTGTATCTCCTTTTATTTTGTCTACTAGCCAATTTCGTTTTCTCCAAAGGGATTGTAGTTTTTGAGTGTATTAAAGATTTTCTCCCTCTGTTTGAATTGTCAAAATGTGTATTAATAAATTTTTCTATAATGTCCTTTATTGACAATAATTGCTTTTTGAGTTTAGCTTTGGATACCAAATCCTCTTTCTCCATCACAATATTCCATGAGGGGCTGACTCCACGATTTGTATTGTCTATTTGCCTCAGGTCTCCCACTTTTGGGATACTTGTTAAATCTAAACCAGGAAGAGTGGTTACAATCGACTTTGAACTGAAAACTTTTGACACTTCAATGTGGAATTGAAATTCAGCTAGCAATTTCTGCAGCAAACATTCAATCTTTTCCAATTTCAGTTTATAGTTGATTAACAAGTTGATTCTTTCATCTTCATTATTTTCCTCAACATCACCAAAAGACTCAGGTGTTGTGGACGGTACAGCCTCTGAATTAACAACTTTACGGCACATTTTAATAGTGGTACCATCATCAGACATGTCTGTGTCAGTGTGATCTGATATAGAGTCCAAGTCGATGTCCCCTTCATCATATGACGAACATACAGAGATAGTATCAGAGAAATCAAAGGATTTATCAAAGTCAAATTTCTTCAATCGTTCACTGAATGCTTCAGCACTCTTACAATCTAATAGTATGTGTTTAGGTGTATTCTCAACGCAGTTAGAACTGTTATCATTGCATATGTTAAGAGATTCCGTCATAGATTGGCTGGCTTTTTTTATGTCTATTTTTATTTTTTTACATTTCCTCTTTTTCGACGAGCCAACGTTGACCGCTAAGATGTCGGTGTCCGACAGGGAACCTTTATTGGCAACGAAATTTTTTACTGATTCTGGTAACTGGAAACATTGGATCGACGTAGAATCCGGTTCAGTACGATCATAGTTTAAGCTCCGTGTTGTACAGTCGGTACTGTTGAACGTACTGTAGCGTTGATGGTCAACCGATAAATCATTCGAATCTGTCTCCTCTCCCGATTTAGAGAAGTAATTTATATTCGATAACATTCTCCTTAACGAAAACGCCATTTTATCATCAAATCGCCTTATTCATATACAGCAATTTCAATCTTCTACTCACTTTCAAATATAAATTAGGACATCACTGAAGCAGAAAAAAATTCAATGTAGAAAATTTCCGGATAACAAAGAATAAATATTTCTAAATAGAATCTTACCTGGAAAGTTATTGTAAAACGGTAACGCACACTTCCTACAAATATTTTTTCATTCTAAACTTATTACAGTATATTTTATTTAGATTACCTTCAAAAATTCATAAAAATATAACCCTAATACTATGTATATACTTTTTAAAAATGACAATTAGAAATCAACAAATAAAACGGTAGGTTTATATATAACATGATAGAATTAAAAAGTACAAAACACGGTACAGCCGTCTTTAGAATTGTATTCAATTAAGCAACTTTCAATTTTATCTGTATAATCCATCAATAATTTTCTTGCCAGGACAAAAATACAAATTGTCATTATTTTTCTAATTCTAAATTAATGAATAGCTTCTATCGGAAATAATGGTATCTTCTTTATGATTAAATGCATTACATTTTTAATAAAACAATTAAGCATATCAGCTAAGACCACATAGAGTGTCAACCCTGTAACGAATTCCTTTTCGCGACATAAAATAAATAACTGAAGAGATAAAAATTACAAAATATAAAGTCTATCGCAATAAAAATCGAATGGTGATGTTTATACCACAATATGCGCGAGCTGACATAATATTAAATTTTCATCGTCAAAATTTATTTGCATATAATGTTTAGAATAACAATATTGGTTTGTACACTATTAATACATATATCGCACCCTTAAAGTAAAACCACAACTTAAAAAGTAGTTTTTTGAGGGACGACAAAAAATAAATCGAAGATTACATTATAAAAATAAAATTAAGCTTTAATTTACAAAGTTATCATCATGAAAATTTGCTCACCTGGACTTTAGTAGTTTATCTGTATTACCAACAGCTTAGATCGTAGAAATGTTAACTGTAAGTCATCATCTTCTCACCCTTATCCCACCTAAGAAGGGTCGGCACAACATGTTTTCCTTTTCCACTCGCTCCTATCAAATGTCATCTCAGTATTCACACCTTTTACACACATATCATTTTTCACACAATCCATCCATAATTTTTTCGGTCTTCCTCTACTCTTATATCCATCGTCCGCCATATTTAAGGCTAATTTTCAAGTTCATGGTCTTCATCTCCCCTCATGACATGCCCATACCATGCTAACCTATTACTCCTTAACTTCACTGTTACTGGTGCTATTTTCAAACTTCCTCTGATATATTCATTCCTAATCTTATCCATTCTAGTTACACCAAACGTCCACCTTAACATTCGCATCTCTGCCACATGTAGTTTTCTCTCATATTTTGCTCTCGTTGCTCAACACTCAGATGCGTACAACATTACTGCTCTTATAATAGTTTTATACACCTTCCCTTTGAGTTTCAAGGGCATTCGTGGGTCACAAGCTACACGAGACACCTTTAGCCATTTCATCCACCCTGCATTTATCCTATTCCTCACGTCCTTGTTTATGCAACCATCGTTTTGGTTCAGAGAACCGAGATACCAGAAATTAGAGCAGGTTGTTAAGGATATACCATTTAAAGCTATAGGAGAAAAACTGGATGGACCACCGAAGTCGCAAAACAAGTGTTCAGTTTTTAGTCTACTGATTTTCAAACCAACATTCTCCAGTTTTTCTCGCCATTTTACCAGCCTACTCTGGACCTCGGTAGTATCTTCGCCAACAAGGACAATATCATCAGCAAACAGCATACACTGGTGTCTCCTCCTGTATGTCTGAGGTTAACTGTGAGTTAAATGTGGACTGTAAGTATAAAATAAAAAAACTCTATACAAAACACTTGCATATTAGGTACCTGTTTCACAATTTTTCAATCCGGCTTCGTCGAATATTGACACAATATTTATATCTGGAATGCAGGCAGCAGAATTTAAAAATGTATGTTTAAAAAAGGGACACATAATTTATGTAACTGTCGCCTTATTTATTGTAGTCGGTTTGCCTTGTCTGTGAGATTCACTTTGCAGAACTATCTCTATTAAACCCTTCTATTACAAAAATTAAAATTTCGATATGTGCTCTTACTTTATTAAGGGTGCGATATATGTATTGACATAGAGTTGGAAGTTTTGGTTTTATTTTAAACTATAAAAAAATTCTGCCTAGTTTCATTCCTTAAGTTTAATATTAACTCGACCTCCATAGCATTCAAATGTTTATGTGTTTACTGGCAATTTTCGTTGTAACGCATGATTACTCGAATTTTATTAAATTTGTCTATATTCTTGACTCTCCCCGTGATACATATGTGCGGTGTAATAAACATGATAGTGATATGAATCACGGAATAAATTCTTCTCTTTTTGCCGTGGATTCGAATATTCTTTTAAAAAACAACGATATGCAGTTTTTGTTTCAAACCAGTGTAATGTTGTGCGTAAATCATGATGTAGAATTATTCTCATGGTAATTCATATGATTTATATGGAAAGCAGAATATAGGTACCTATTATTGACCACAGACTATTAATCACATAAGAAGGTACTATAATAGTTATTATAGGTATTCTGTGGTCGAATAGTTTTATTGACATTATAAAAATCACAGAACAATTTATAGAAATCAAGTATTTTAGCATTTCTTGCTATAATTTCAAAGTTTCGATCGAAAAAAAATTCTATTATACCAATAACCCCAAGCATAATATTTAGGAAATGTTTGCAATAAGCTTTTAATCGTTTTTCTAAACAGTTTATAACCTATACGTATTGTTTTCAATTGCTTGAAAGTAACTAATACGTTTTAAGATATGAAACCTGTGATAGACATAGATTCATTGCGTACCGAACATGAATCTGAGGAGCAGTGGGAAGTGCGGCGCAGTTTTATGATGGAGCACAAAGATCAGTTCGAAGAGTCTGAATTAGTGACGTTGGCGCAATTATTCACAAATATAGAGTTCTTGGGTTGCAGGTTTGTATTTAACTTCATTCTCATACAATTTTTGCATTACGATAAATGCTTTCAACTAACTTCAATAAAAGTATTTATCTATACTAATATTATAAAGAGGTAGAGTTTGTGAATTTGTGACGTTGTAAGGGGTAATCTCAGGAACTACTGGTCCGATTTGGAAAATTCTTTCAGTGTTATGTAGCTCATTTATCAGGGAAGGGTATAGGCTATATATCATCACGCTAAAACACATAGGAGCGGAACAGCAATGAAGAATGTTGCAAAATCGGGGCATTTTTTCCTTTTCAGAGCTTCCGCTGCCTCTTAGCGCAAAATAACCATTCCACGCTTACATATTACCGCCCAACGAAGTGGGCACGGGTCGACTAGTTCCCTAATAAGTTTGTATATGTGAGATTTTTTCCGTAACTACTGAACTATTATTATTATTTTCCTGGAGTTACATATAAAAACCCTAATAGGTAGAATTTATTATGTTGTTTGCTAACTGTTAGTAATATTTCCAAATGTATTGAAACCTCTGAACAGTGTATTACAGTAATGAATTGAACAACTTGGCAATAAATTGGAGCAAATCAGCAATTACATGCAAATAAATTAAAGTAGTAATTTGTATATATACTAGCTGTGCCCGTAACTTTGTCCTCGTAAAAGCTTATAAGCTCAAACTTAAGTCGCGTCATCAGTAAAAGTACAATAACTTTTGAGAGATAAAAACAATTTTAATGGAACAAAGATTAAATGTTACTCAAAGATATGATTTATGGTTTTCTTGAAGAGCATCATTAACACAGTATTTTAGCAGTGATGCGTGTTCACACAGACAGACATTACTAAAATTGATTAAAATGTATTGTATTACTTGCATAAATTATTTTTACAAAAGTCTAAAAAGTTTGGATACTTTAGATTTACATTCTTACTATATGTATAGATATAACTAATTAGTTAGCATGTTCTCTCGCCTGCATTACTCTAAATTTACCCTTACCCGATATTTTGACTGTAATCCTGGCAAAGTGTATGCAATGTTTCATAATGATCGGTTCAGTAGTTTAATCATGAAAATGTTGTAAACAACCCTATTCTAATGAATATTACTCAGCATAAATTTACTTTGTGACAGATACCCACCAGATACAATGAAAAGAATTGCTAAGCTGTCTGAGAAAGTATCAAACAAGTACAGAGAGAGTCGCAAGAATAAGCTGAAGAGGACATTTGTTGAAGCAAGTGATGCGGCAGAGCAGAAAGCTAAAAGGACATTTAAAAAACCTTGACATACTTGGTAATTTAAGATGTATCTAAGGAAATAGGTATTTAATTTGAAATGAAAGTTTGATATCTGATTAGTATTAAATTTATTTGGGCTTGTACAAGTGATTGTTATTGCGTCACATAATTAAATCTCTCTGGTCTTATGTAAGCACATGGCAAGTTAGTTGATTTTCTTGTAATGAAGATGTCAATTGGAATATATATATTCCGGTGGTAAAGTATTGCTGAAGCTATTACTGGTTTCAGCATGTATTGGTCGGCTCATCCTGGGTGGTACCACCCTCTGACAGAATACCGACATGCAGTAATAGTGCTTGCATTGTTGCATTTCGTTCGGTCAGTGAGAGTGCCAGAAGGCCACCTCACCTAGCCTCCTCTTCCTACTTTCCTTCCCTTCCTCCCTAGGCTGGCAACACACTTGGGACTCCCCTGGTGTTGCAAGTGTCTATAGATTGTGGTAATCTCTTAATATTTTGTACGAAAATAGTGGCAAAATAGAACAGGTAGTAGGAAGTACTGCGACTACCTCAAATTGTGAATACTAAAAAAAAGACGAAAATGCAGTTGTCGGGAACAATCTGAAGTCGGCTAGTTTTCTATTACCCAAAAATGACAATATAGCAAGCAAACCATATCTTGAAGGACTACCTTTTTAAGATGGTAGTGCCCTCAAACAAAATCTACAAATACCTAGTCTAAAGAAAAAATGTAATACTAAAAGATGTACCTATCAGAACTTAACATAAACCTATAGTGGTGCAACAAAATAATCGCAAGGAGGGTTGATATAAAGCAGGTGGCCGATCCCAAAAATGAAGTCAAATCATACATTACAAGATGATAAACATGTTGTGTCTACCCTGCTTAGGTGGGATAAGGGTAAAATGAAGAGGATGTCAATTGAGAGATTTATATTGTCAGGCCTTTATCTAAAGAACTTTGATTTCAAATTAATAGTATATACAGTTTTAGAATGACTGCTTGAGATTGTCTGCATACATTAAACAACTACACATGTCTTATATTAGGTCTTCAATCTCTTTGAAATTGCCGTTTTGTAAAAATTTAAACGAATTTTTTTTTATTTAAGTAATAACCCATGCAATTGAATGCATATTTTCCAACGCAGTGGCTGTTTATTGATGCCCTTCTTAAAGAAATCAGCTGGACGGGAGGCAACAAATTCTTCAAAGGCATCTTGGGTATTGAATTTTTTTTCGCCAAGGAGTTATCCAAATTCTGGAAAAAGTAGTAGTCTGTAGGCCCACCAGACGGTAAGTAGGGCGGATGACGGAGAACTTCCAACCCCAGTTCTTGCAACTTGGAGACCGTCTGCTATGCAGTATGAGGTCGCGTGTTGTCGTGCAGGAGCAGCGGAGACAAGCGATTGACCAATGCTGGTTGGAGATGTGCCAGCTTCTCCATCATTGTGTTCAGTTCTTCACAGTACACATCTGCAGTAATGCTCACCCCGTTTGGTAAGAAGCTGTGATATATTACACCGGCGCGGCGCTAGACCACCAAACAGTGACCATCACTTTTCTAGCGGTAAGTTTTCGTTTAGGGCATTGTTTAGATGCTGAACCAGGATCCAACCAACTTGCGCTTGCGGTTATCAAACAGAATCCATTTGTCATCACAGGTAACAATGCGGTTCAAAATTCCTTCATTTGTGTATCTGTTGAGCAGTGCAAGGAACGGCTCGACGCGTACTTCGCGCTGGCGATCATTGAGTTCGTGGGGCACACATTTGTCAAGCTTTTTTACTTTGCCAATTTGACGCAAATGGACCAATATTGTTTTGACGCTAACGTCGAAAGCTGCTGCTAATTCAGCCGTAGATTGTGTATCATCAGCTTCCACAATCGCCTTTAATTCGTCATTGTCGACCAAAGTCTTCGGACGACCGCCGAGGTTCATTTTTATGGTCGAAAATCCCAGAACGGAAGCGAGCAAACCAATAACAGGTGGTGCGTTGGTTTGTAGTGTTAGCTCCGTAAACGTCGTTGATGTTGCGTGTCGCTTGTGCTGCGTTGCTGCCACGACGGTACTCATATTTCATAATTACTCGAATTGTTAACGTATCCATGATGACAAAAAAGATTGAAATGCGATGAAAATGTAATTAGTGTAATGTATGTAATGTAACTAATCAATAAACAAATAACTACTTTTGGAAAAAGAATTCCATGTTTTTAAAATAAAATTAATTTGAAATTAGAATTCTTAGCCAAACAAAAATTATTTTGATTTGAAATGGCCATTACTGCAGAACGGCAATTTTATAGGTGATATGTAGGAGAAATAAACAAAGCCATCTATTGTCTAAACTGTTTAATACATTCTTTTGATATAAGTCCGATGTTTTGGTATTTAAGGAAATGAATATATGAAGATAATTTTGATATTTCTCTCATGAATCTTTACTTATATACCTTATAAGTATGTGTCTCACCTGTTCTTAAGTGACAATTTTATCTATGGTCCATAACACTCCAAGAATAGAGTAACTAGCTCTCTAGTGCAGCTACTATATATATATATATATATGTTCAGGGTAGATACACTATTTATATAACATGTCTACCTGAAACTGGACATTTTACAAATATTAAAAGGACATGGGTATTGTTAACAATACTCGAGAATCATTAAAAACAGTTACAGGAATCCGGTATCCTAACCCTGCCCTCCCAATACATTTTTGATAATTTAATGTATGTGCGTAAAAACTTTGTAAACCGGCATTTTGTAAAGGACCGGCATGATCTAAATACTAGAAACTGTAACAAACTGGTCGTCCCATGTTTCAGACTTAGCTAAACCAGTAATAGTTTCTTAGGTAATAGTGTTAGTTTTTACAATAAAGTCCCAAAACATATTACCGATTTGTCGGACTGTAAATTTAAGCGCCATGTCAAGCAGGTTTTAGTGTCAAAAGGCTATTATAGAGTGGATCAATATGTGAATGATGGTGATGTTCGGAATTGACTCTCTCTCTGTGCATCCACTAATAACGGTACTGTAACGTATTTGAAATATATATATGTTAAAAAGATGTACCCGATCGAGTTTCTTGCCGTTCTTCTCGATGACGGGTTCTTTTCCGGACCAGTAGTAGTTTTGACGTTTATAAGCGCCTTATTAGGGCTTAAACTGAATAAAGTATTTTTGATTTGATTTGAAAATACCTTAATCCTATTTAAATTATTGAGCATAACACATCTATGCAAAATTTTGAACATCTGTTTTTAGAATGCCCCAGATTTAGTATGAAAAGACTGGGGTATATAATGCTTTGTAACAATATTCGTGCATGTCCTTTTTTGCAACTTTTGGGCTTGATGAAGAACGGAATCTGCTATGAAATCGTTTGTTCATTTTGTAAATCATGTGATCATTAATCTCAAGGCATTTAACGAACTTTGAAATTACTCGCAACTTGCACCTAAATCATTACCGACTAATCTTTGTGACTTCTATCAAATTGCGACCACCCCTTTCTCCCTTTATATTGCTAATTTCGAATATCCTTGTATGAAAGAAAATAACTATATAAAAAAAAAGCATATATGTTCTCATGAACAGATTTTGAAATAGGTCTTCCTCGGATTGCTAATTAAACCATGTGGGTACTACAAAAAGCCCTCGCACAGTGTTCTACAGTTTCACCACAATTTTTCCTTCACCCAAATATCAGGCTCATTGAGTTTGGATCTGTGTCAATAGATGCATAATGTGAATATTTTAGCACTGATCCATTATTACTTACTTGTCAAGTCGCTAAACTCTAACATTTAAAAGCGTGGGTTTTAATGGTAAAACATATTCTAAGGTATGCATGCTAATTACTGTTCTTCTTCTTCTTACCCATATTCCACATAAGTAGGGTCGGTACAACATGTTGTGGTATATGATTTGGCTTATTTTTACGATCGGCCGCCTGCCTGATATCAACCCTCCTTGGGATTATTTTGTTGTACCACTGTATGTATGATTATGAATGGTTACGAAGTCTGATGGGCTCTTTTAACCTTAAAATTTTTCGTTCCGGTTAAAAACGAAGTTCTTCCAGATTATGGTTTGCTTGCTATATTGCCATTTTTTTTTCAGGATTCGTGGTTTCAGATTCTTCAGGGTAATAATATAATATTACATATAATAAACAATTATAAAACACAAAATATGAAAACTATAATAGAAAAATAGATGCAAATAAAATGCATGTATGCTAATTACTGTTCTCAAATTGAAATTGTCATATCACATTCCAAATGCAAAAAGTGCATAACCAAAAGAGCTCACATTTTTTTTCAATCCTGTAACGGGACATTCTATAAGTACATAAGTTGAAAAACAAATTTAAAAAATATATGTATGTATGCATCCTTTGCCGTAAGACCCTGTGACATGACCCTTGCATATTTGCTAGCAGCCTTGAAGGCAGGGCTTTCTAATTGAATATAGTAGTGGATGTTATTTCTAATTGGTCTCACCTTAGTTTTGTATTAGGAATTTGATTGGACATTACTTTGCACTTCTGCCTGGAATTGATTGACCACTGTCACAACAGTTAAATCTGAAACCAGTAATAAATATTTTTCACTGCAAAATGGACAGCGGCCAATCAATTCCAGGCAGAAGAACAACATAACATCCAATTAAGTATCTAAAATGGATTTTACAAAGTAACACCTCCAATCATTCAAACATATATTAAGGATGGATTGGGATGATATCTAGGGTTAAAAATAGGAATAGATAAGGGTGTGTAGGGGCGAGGAGTTAGGTGTAGGTAGGACGGAGGAGCCTCGACGGGGGCCGAGGGCCCTCCTTACACGGGTGCGGGGTGGCTGGGAAGCAGTCTCGCAACCAGGCTGCCTCAACCGTGTGTGGCGTGAAAACGCGTGCTACCGTAGGGTGTTGCGGAATCTGCTCGCGCACCCCGTGACAGCCCCCCCCCCCATAGTCGGCGTAAGGTTTGCCGTAGTGTTTTTTAGTCGATTAAAGTTGCCGCGAGGCACCGTCACCGCTGCATCTCAGTACACAGTGGGCGGTCGACTCGGCTCATGACAGTCGACAGCCCATGAGGATTTTCCCCTTCACGTTAAAGAAAAAGGATATCTTACGTTCGTTTTTAAACAACTTTAGTAAGGATTGGCATGTAACCTAATTTTTGCTCAAATATAAGGCTACATATGGACAACGACTTGCAAGGTAAAACACTGAAAAACCATTTTCATAAAGAGTTGTTCTAAGGAGGAAGCCAAGCGTCAAGTGAAACAAGCATTAGTTATGTACTACAAAACATTTTAATTTACAAAAATAAAACACTAATAATTGATTTTCAATATAAAAAGTCTATATAACCTTTTTTCATAAGATAACAATATGAAATTAAAAAAAAAATTGTTTAAAAATCTCTAATTAATCTGATAAATAATTAACACCAGTTTCAGTATGTAGGAATTGTATAATTATCAAGCTGACAATATCCCGTGAAATATTTCAATTATTAAAAAAATATTTTCTTTTTTTTGTATAGTGAGTCTACTTGATACGTTCCATTTCAAAATGAGGTAAATCCAATCTTAACATGATATCATATAACATGGCCATCTTGTTAGAACTTTCCTGGGAGTTTTTATGTCATCTCAGATTTCATGGCCCGTGGTATTTTCCATTCACTTCACTTATGCACGATAAACAAACGATGTTACATAAAACACCACCAATTGTACACAATATCGAGTCAAGTAACACAAAATTATATATAAAATCCACTACATGACAGACGAAAATCCCGCCAAAAACTCAGTTAAGCATGTTTTATATGAACGATTAAAATAGGATTTAGCTCATTTTGAAATGTGATTCTATTGCCAATTCCTCCAATATAATATAATGGCATGATGTAAATCAAATGTTCTCAGCAATATGAGTCTAGTCCATTTACGGAGATACTAAGTTAAGAAATTAATACATACACTTAAACATAAATAAATATATGCTACACAATACATGGAAAAATTAAATATAATTTTTTTTATTTGGTCTATGGCTTCTTATTCGACAGTTTTGCCAGTGTCATGAAAGAAAATATTGTGACGAAACCATGGTATTAGGCACTTTTCTGATGCTTACTTGAAGTTACAACCTTTAAGTTGGAGATTGTAGTCTGGTGAAGCTGTTAAGACCTTGCTTGGTCAATAGCGTAATCAGTTCGAAAAAAAAAAAAATAAGTTGGAAATTAATTGCCATTACTTCTCTTTTTTTATTTATTAAGGCCACTGTATACAAGTCCTTTAAGCTAATTCCTTTTTTTTCTGATATTAAAGTGTTGCCAGCGAAAGTCACATCGTTTTTAACATTCATTCGTGTAAGTACATTAAAATCTATTATTGAAAAAAAAAAACATTTACGATAACAGTATAATTAATTAGAACACTAAATAAATATATGTAACTCATTAAACTCGCATTTTCCAGGAATAAAGCAGTATTTTTTCTTTATTTAAAAATCAATTTGAAAAAAAAAAAAACATTTTGTAACTAATTTTTATAAAATTATCTTGAATATTTGAAGAAATAATCGCAGAAAAACGTAAATTATCCATCTGAGATATATATATATATATATTTTTGAAATTGTATAATTTTATATAGACTTCAATACATGTTTTAAGAGTCCATTACAAAATTCCATATACGACTAATTCCAGTTATTTATTCCTCATTACTTTTATAGACAACTTTCAGGTAAATTTTATAATGAACACTAGCTGATGGGGCCACGCGTTGCTGTGGCTCGATAATTGAAAAAGAAATTCAAAATTAAAACGTAACGCCATCTATGAGGTATCTATAACATTCGATCTTATACTTTTCTGTCAACAAACTAATTTAAAGCGCCATCTGTTCGAGACTATTGAAACTCACAATTAATAACAATAACCAACATTGACAATCATTTAATTTGTAATTACAAAATATTGAGGTCTTTAATCGAAATATAAGTTACCGTATCTCTCAAGTTGTAGCAAATTATACATAAATGCGAAAGTTTTATCAAGACCGATTGAGTAATTTCGGAGTTCATCGTGGACAAACATCAGGACACTGGATTTTTATATATTTAGATAAATATAGACATGAGTATTAATTAGAATCCAATAACTAGATTGGAGTGTGAATAAAAGTGTAGATAACAATAAATTGGTGAATATGGCTAAAGTTTTTTGAATATGGTAACATTCTTAAGATCTTCTTAAACTGAACTAAATGTAATATGTACGTAGTTTGAGTGTCTTTCTCATATACAATTTTATGCCAAGAAAAATGGGATATATTGTTTTATTTCACCACTTGTGTTTTAAAATTCCATGCCTTAATTACATGTAAATTTAGACCAGAGTTCCCATATTTTAAATTATTTATTTCGCAATAATCTGAGGTATAAATGCGGTTCATTTTTAATCTGGTATCCCTATAATACATCTAAATATAAATTAAGTTACAAATAAAATCAGTCTCTTGTCCTCAAACCCCATATCGATGTCCTTCGCGTACCCACTGTTGGTCTTGCAATTGCACTAAAAATAAAAGATTTTTTCTATAAATACCACAACCTGCAAATGTCCCACTTCTGATATTTATTAGGAGGTATTTTTGGACGGGAATACATTTATAATTTCGTGTCACGACATGCTACGTAATTGTCACTGGTAGTATTTTACTTGGAACGGCTTGCGTCTTATTGCGTGGTTTGATGGTGGTAGAGCCACGCTGAAACTATTACTGGTTTCTCATATTTCTCGTATTACTCTCCCCCAAACACAGGCTGGCAACGCACTTGCGACTCCCCTGGTGTTGCAAGTGTCTATGGACGGTGGTAATCACTTGCAAACAGGTGACCATCTTGTCCGTTTGCTTGATATAATATATTTTTTTAAATTCAATGTTCTATCAAAATGGTGGCCCCTTGTTAGAAGTTTCCAGGGAGTTGTTGTGGCAAATCAGAATCCATGCTCCGTGGTATTATTTCCCATCCACTTCACTTGGGCACAATAACCGAACTATATTACGTATTACACCACCAATATTACATAATATACAGTCACATAACACAAAAATATGAATAAAATTTAAAATCTACTACATGACGGCCCATGTCCAGTTTGAATGGAGGAAGAGCCACGCTGAAACTATTATTGGTTTCAGCATGAATGGGTCGGCTCGCCCGGGGTAGTACCACCCGACCCATAGTAAACCGACGTGAAGTAACAGTGCTTGCATTGTTGCGTTTCGTTCGGTACCAGTGAGAGCGTCGGAGGCCAACCTCCCCTCCCCTCTCCTCTCCCTTTCCCTCCCCTAACCCTTCCCTCCAAAAGATGGCAACGCACTTGCGACTCCTCTGGTGTTGTTAGTGTCCATGGACGGTGGTGATCACTTAACAGCAGGTGACCCACCTGTTCGATTGCCACCTATGACATAAAAAAAAAAGAGATCCAAAGAAAAACTTCTATTGATACTTGATTGGCCTTAAACTGCATGATTCGAATGACGTCATACATTTACAACTACCCTCAACATTTCTCGAACATACCTGAACATGAATTGGTTGATCTGTATGGCTGGTAAAGCCGCCCTTAAATTGGTGAGTGCGCTGCTCGGTAACATTCCCCAAACTTCGAGGTACTGCAGCGCTGTCATATTGGCCACCTTGCTGGAATAATAAAAAAACAATTTAACCAACTATGTATATACAGTAGAACCTTTATCTTGAGAGTCGAGGGAGACACGAAAAAATTAGCATTCATATATTTGTTTTAACCTATGAAAGATTTCGACTTAGGCAGATTTATTAAAAGAAATACTGGTTTCTATTCGCAACTATGTTTTCATTGAATAGTTACTTTGGAATAACGTTAAGAAAAACTCAGCTCCTATTGGCCTTAGCGTGACGATAAATAGCGTATAGCCTCGGTAAATGAGCTATCTCACGCTGAAAGAATTTTTCAAATCGGACCAATAGTTCCTGAGATTAGCGAGTTCAACAAAACAAACAAACAAACCCTCCAGCTTTATAGTATTAGTATAGAAGTATAGAGTTGACTTGAAAAGGTTAAGATGCATTCTTGCTTATTTTTGTCATTTTTTTAAAGACGGTATCTTATTTTTCATCAATTTGAAGAGATATTTAGTTCCAAAAGAACGTGTTAGTAGGTTGTAATGTTCGAGATTTATGTCAAGCCATTTTTTATTTGATATAGACAGACACAATATTTTTATGTTATTATCCAAGCGTATATATTTATCAGATGTACAAACGGAACTATATATTTATATTACCGAGTGCTCGTCCAGAGGTCGAACTTCGGCCATAGAGAAAAAAACCGTTTCCATTTTTTTAAAAAGATAAACACTAAAGCTTGTCGATTGCTACTACACACGAAAAGAATGAAGAAAACTGCTTATTTATATATAGAGTAGCTGAGCCCGTGACTCCGTCCACATGGAACCTGATGTACAAAACAATCACTAACAAAGTCATCTCAACGTATTAAATCCATTTACTTTTCTCTCGTATTTAAGTCGCGTCCTCATTCAAATTACAATAACTTTTGACAGAGTGAACCGATTCTTATTTAAACCAAGACTAAGTTATTCTCGAAGACATGCTTTATGATTTTCTTAGTGTGGTTTTATCGTGAACTCAATACTTTAGCAGTGATCCGTGTTCATACAAACAGACAGACATATCTAAAAATATTGAAATGTATTCTATTACTAAGTCCTAGACACCGGCAACATCCATTCCTATTATATATATATAGATAAGTATAGATTCGGTGTAGTGTATGAAGGTATGTGGGTAAGAGCGAGCTTACGTGAGAGAGTGAGCGGAGAGGAGATAGCAGCGGCTGAGGGCGAGGTGTTCCAGCCGGGTGAGGGTCAGCAGAGACAGCACAGCGGTCAGACCCAGCTGGGAACAGTCCGAGAGGTCCAGCTCCAGCAGCCGGGGGCAGCGACTGCACACCTGCCTCACCACTGGAACAATATAAAAAGTCAAGAGTCATCGATACTTTACTATTTTCGATAAATACTTGGTTATTGTTGCTGAGAGAGAAAGAGAATTAGTTGCACGGAGAATGCATAACGCTTTTTCCTTACGTGACGAAAAGACGCACACGCTTCTTTTCTTATACTTACGAAATCACATATACCAGGTGAATGTTTAGACAGTAGCAATATTTACGGAGGATACTCTGCACTCGATTCTCGTTCTAAATGAATAAAAAAAATACGTGCTTAAAATTCGACCTAATTATCTAGATTAATACAAAAATTATACGCAATCCCTTACGCGTCTATGTTAAAGCACATTGTCAATGACTGTCGCATGATTTTACTTGCACTTGAAAGTGAACGTGGGAACGGCATGAATAAAACAAAAAGGTTTATTGTCACCGGTCATTCAACGTAGGTTAATTTTACAAACTTTAACTTAGGTTCTCTTTGTTGTTTATTAGCATTTGTTTTGATATTATTATTTTATATGTTAAATGTGACTATCAACTATCATACGATTGCATATTGTCACCGTGTATACGTGGGAACAGATGAACTTGTCATAAAAATACTTTAAAAAAAAACACATTTGTTTTTAAATTTGATCCATACAGTGAATGATAGACCAAATGGCTTATATCCAGTTGTACGGTTACGTACATTGCATGTCTTCCTACTTATTGTGGTACTTTTATTTTGGTAAATATCTTATTTCCAATAACTTAATCACAATAAATGTAATTAAAACCGACAAGATATCCTATAAAATGGCGTGCGCTGCTTGAACGGTTTGAATGCTAGTAACAAGGTATAGTATGAATTATGTAGTTGTGCTCACAACTCGTGCTAGGATCAAAAGTCCAATGGTACTCACTCTCATCAGTCATGATCCTGGCTCCAGCGATGTTCAGCCTCTGGAGACGATGAGGTAGAGACGTCACAAGAACCTCCAGCGCCGCTTCATTTAAACTGCACCACGATATATTTAACGACTGTAAACTGAAAAAAATACCGACTCTATTAAACCTTGCAGATAAATAAAATATTTAAAAAAGTTCATAAATGTAGCAATAACTCTAGAGTACACTTTTCTCGAACTGCCTATGCTATTGACCTGCCAAGGTCTTAACAGCTTCACCGGACTACTAAGACGAGCGTTTAAGGCACTTACCTCATTTTATTTGGGCAACTAGCTCAAGGGTGCGCGGCACACCTCGGCTTTGGTTGTTGCCTGATACATGCAATTCGCGACCTATCTGAGCTAGCCTAAGCTAAGCTAACTATTCATACATATATGAGTTATTGAAACATATATGTGTACCGAGCATACATATCTCAATAACTCTTATGTGTATTTTGTATCGGAAAATTTCTAAACTATTTTAGTTCGATAAAGGAACAAAAAAAGTAAAACCCTTCCACCTGCATGTGTAAGCGTGTATGCGTGCACGTGTGTGGAGGTGATATGTGTAAAGTTGTCGCAGTACTCAAGGGCTCCACGCCGAGGGAACGGACCTAGGCTTGAGCAGCTACCGAGGGGGGCCTAATCTGGTGTACGGGAGCGAGATGTACCTCCAGAGCAATGCGGCGTGATCTGTGGTGACGCGGGCGTGAGCACGCTCTGTTTGGAGAGACAGGCTGGTACTGATCGTTCGCTGCCGTTATTTTATCGGGAGGATCGGTAAAAATATGTCGCGGACGTACTTTGTAGCGCGCAGCGTTGGGTACGGTTTCGTATTTTGCGGCGGATACCACTAACGGACTGGGATGGCCGTGGCTTTTTCGAAATAACTACTAGTAAGTGACTTTACGCCCAGATACAAGGCATATTCAGGTCCCTGTGGAAATCAACTCTCCGGACGTACCATGGGCCACCGGTCAATTTACGTAAAACACGGTTCTGAAGAACTTGTAACTTATGAAGGGTTGATTTCGGTGCATGTGCAAAAACAGGACAGCTATATATCATGACCGGACGGTCTTATACAAGGTGAGCTTGTGTCTGAGGGACATCTTACTCTTATGGCAAAGCACGAATATGTAGTGATATTAGAATAGAATATCTCTTTAAGAACAACTCACTTGACACATCCGTTCAGTAAGCAGGTGAGGCCTCCAGAAGTGATACCCTGAGCCATTGTCAAGTTAAGCGTTTCCAATTGTGTACATTTACCTGAAATATAAAAAAAAAATTACTAACTAACGCCTGTGACTTCGCTCATGTTAAAATACTCGATATTCCATAGCTACCATTTATGAGTTTCTGAAAATAAAACTTCTTTTATACGAGTGTGATCTTAATTATTAATTTTTGAACTTGAACAAGTCAATAGGACGAAATTAGGACTTATAACATTAAGAAATAGATACAAACATTTTAAAAATAAAACAGGTAACTGGACAACAATGCAACGGAAGTCCGTTACGGCAATATGGCGTCACTTCCTGTACCATCCGGTATTTAAATATTTTTGATTTTGTTAATAAATAGTTTATACACAAATCAATCAAAAATTTTTCAAGAATGAGTCCGTGTTATCGTCGCACGCGGTTGAAGGAAAACTTCTTTGGCGTAAATATAACCAAAACTTCTATAAAATCATAATTAATTTAATTCGTTACTTATCATAGTAACCTGTTCGTACTTTTCTATATTTTATTTACTTTATAACAAGGACTTGCTAATAATATTTCCTGTGTTATTTAAGTTCGGAATTAGCCGATAGATGGCGCTACAGATAATGAAGCTTTGATTTAATTTGTTACTTACTTACATTGAAACTAGATGGCAGCACGGTCACGCGCCCATATATACATAATTAATTCTATTGTATGATTCTTCTTATTTTTCAAAAATTAATTAAGCATATTATTATTATTATTTATTAAAATCGCGTGTGATGGTTACACACACTCATTTTTTCCCTTTCTTTTTTTTTTAAAGTAAATTTGATGTATAGTTTTGTTTCTTAGGCCTCAAAGAGGAAAAAAAATGAAGTGTTCAATTTATTTTAATTTTTCTTTGATTTTAATGCTCTATATAATATTATACCTTATTTTATGTTCACATTTAACAGAATCGATGTCAATTTTTTTTCCATCGAACTCAGTTTTGTGGATTTTAAATAAACAAATAATTTACATTTCAATACTCACCGATGAGTTCACAAGTCGAGTCCCTGAGTTGGATGCTTTCGAGGCTTAACTTCTTCAGAGATGGACACCTTCCCAGGAGGTTATCCAGGGTAGTGGGTTCGATGCTGGCCATGCTTAAATCTAGATACTGGATACGGGACACCGCGGGTAGGATTGTTGGTTTCCATTCGCCTATCTAAAAACAATTACAATAAATACTCGTAAGAGATAATACCATATTGTGTTGTTATTCATTTATTTTAGGACAGCTAGTGACCAATATGCCAACCCTAATTACACTAACAAAAAAAAATACATATATACAACAAAGGTTCTATAATAAGTTGTTTATTTCCATGTTCGTGGCCTCAGAATTTCGTTATTTGTATTTCGAAAATTCTTTTTTTTATTGGAAAGGGCATTGAACCTGGTACGTCAATAATACAGCAGAAAATTGCACTCAGAAAAGATTATCGGATACGAAATATATATAAGAGTTGTTGAGTTATGTATGCTCGGTACACATATATGTTTCAACAACTCATATATGTATGAATATGTAGCTTAGGTTAGCTCACATAGGTCGCGAATTGAATGTATCAGGCAACAGCCCAAGCCGAGGTGTGCCGCGCACCCTTGAGCTAGTTGTCAAATAAAATCGGCTGAGTGCCTTAAGCGCTTGCCTTAGTAGTCCGGTGAAGTTGTTAAGACCTTGATAGGTCAATAGTAAGAAAAAGCTTTCAGCGTACTCAAAATCGAATCTATATCTATAAATGTAATAATATTCTATATGTATTATAATAATGTAAATCTATGCAGGTGTCTAGAAATTAGTATAATACATTTCAATCCTTTTTAGAAATGTCTGTTTGTTTGGACACGCAGCTCTACTAAAATACTGCGTTCACGGTGAAACCTCACTGAAAGGAAGCAAACCTTCAAGTAACATTTAGTGTTGGTTTCATTAAAATCGGTCCACTCTATCAAAAGTTATTGTACTTTTAATGAGGACGCGACTTAAGTACGAGAGATAAGTAGATAAGTAAATGGACTTAATACATCCAGATGATTTTATAAGTCACTGTTTTTTTTTTACATAAGGTTCCACGCGGACGGAATCGCGGTCACAGCTAGTATATAAGTCCGTGTGTGACACTATCACGCTACACGGAAACAGTCAAGTTGCGACATAATTCAACATTTACTTGTAAAACATTGCGACACATGGGCCACCTGCAGTATGAAGCGACAAGTATGGGGAATTGGGCTCTAATCACCACCGTGGGATCCTGAGATTCACCTTGTATAATTGAATCAGATTTGAAGTCACTATGATCCGACTCGAGCGGTAGACATTTTTTAATTTAATAAAAGAGTTAATATAAGTTAAATTGTAAGTTTTAATATTAAAACATTTTATATAAAAAGTGCATTTTTTAAATCTCGCGGTCGCGACCCTCATAAATCGTGGGAATATAAGTAGATAAAATATTAAAAAAAAGAGTGCGTGTAACCACCGATTTTTTTTTTAAGTTAAACTTCTTTAGGCGCATGAGGGTAAAATGTTTACAGATGTAACGTCACGCAGGTATGCAACGGAAGTGACGTCATTTGCAGTAAACGCAGATTTTTCAGCTATTTCTCAAGTCTCGGAAATCTAAAGTGTTAGATTTGTATAAATATAAACAAGACTTATAAATTAGTTCGCCAAAGAAGTTTCACTTCTGACATGTGTACTTTGTACGCACGCACTTTTTTATTATTCAATTTTCAATTCAATATATATTTTTTTTTAATTTTTCAAAAATTGTTTTTTCACAAAATTTTCATTGAGTTGTTTATAAAGGATTAATTAACAAAACTAAAAATATTTAAAAACCAGATGGTACAGAACATGCCGCCATATTGCCGTAACGGACTGCCGTCGCATTGTCGTGTTATATCCTAATGGCGCCTAAAGAAGTTTTACTTCAACAAAAATATTTTCCGCGAACGACAGTTCACTGGAATGAACTCCCAGCGGCAGCGTTTCCAGAACAATACAATCTGCCGTTTTTCAAAAAAACGAGCCTATTCCTTTCTCAAAGGCCGGCAACGCATCTGAGATTCTTCTCGTGTCGCAGGTGTCCATGGACGGTGGTGATCACTTACCATCAGGTGACCCACATGTTCGTTTGCTGCCAATAGTATATAAAAAAAATAATCATAAATAACAAAAAAAATATCACTCAATAAAAATGTTCAGTATAAATAATAACACAAAAAAAAAAAAAAATTCTTTATATATAAAAATCAAGTATCATTGATGTTTGTCTATGATGAACTCCGAAACGATTCAATGGATTCTGATGAAATGTTGGTATTTATGTATAATATTCTGATTAAATGTTGGTATTTATGTATAATATTGTATAATTTATATATAATACAACTTGAGAGATAATTTACAATTCGATAAATGTCCTCAATATTTTTTAATAACAAATTGAACTACTGTCAATGTTGATTATTGTTATTTGTAAGTTTCAACAGTCACGAACAGATGGCGCTTTAAATTAGTAAGTTGACGGGAAACTGTAGGACCGACTGTTATAGATATCTCATAGATGGCGTCACGTTTTAATTTTGAATTTCTTTTTCAACACCATTTTATGGTGCACGTGTTCCGTTAATCTATTTACTAGGTGAATACTTTATTATTAATTATATGCAACATGTCATAACTGAGCAACAGCAACACGTGGCCCCGTCAGCTAGATAGATTATAGTAAAGTAGTATTTAGTTATTAGATAACTCACCTCGGAGCTGGCTAATCTTATAACAATTGGTTTCCGAGCCAGTATCCTTCCCAGTGCATCTTTCGCCAATGTTTTGTTACCTAGATCTAGCCTTTGCCATAAGGTCTCGTCGCAAGCCACTCTGTACCACCTGAAAGAATAAACACATATATTAATTGTAGATGACAGTCGCCTGCGACTTTGTCTGCGTTTCTTTAATATATGTAGGTACTTTTATATAATGTTATAATTAGCTTAAGTGGTTTTTAAGCTGTCAATCTCTCCGATAATAGACATCTTGCAGTACGGTTGCGTTTCATTAAGCTCCCTAAAATATACCCTTTTGGAAATTTATATCAACCTTTATAAACAACACTATCTTACTTGCGTAGAACTTTCCTTTTTTTTTTCAAAATAAAAGTATTGTTTTTTTTTATAGTACCACGACAAAATGTCTGCACTGTGCCTGATGGTAAGCACAGTACAATCCAAAAACAATGGCGACCACCGAGTGACATACTGTCCATCGCCGGTCGTCGCTGTCATGCCGGCCTGCGAACAGCTGGATACGCACAGGCTGATCCCGAAACGCGACCAGCAGAAGCGAGTCACTATGACGGGCTTTTTCGCTATATACATGGTGGTTGCGACCCAGTCGGGCTGTAGAACCCTACCACCCTGCTTTCGCCATTGCCTCGTTCGTTACTCAGCAGGGTGCTCCACGTGCAGGTGAGGTTGGCTTGGGTGTCTCAAGTCTTAGATGTTATTCGACACCCCACATCCCTGCTAGTGTTATAATTGTGAAAGTGTGCATGTTTGTTACAATTTTACACATTAACTACTCAATCGATTAAAGCCGCGGTTTTTTTTTTAACTCACTACGCTATTGACCTAGCAAGGTCTTAACAGCTTCACCGCAATACTAAGGCGAGTGTTTAAGGCACCCAGCCGATTTTATTTTGACAACTAGCTCAAGGGTGCGCGGCACACCTCGGCTTAGCATGATACATGCAATTCGCGACCTATCCGAAAAAGCCGCGGTCAAAACCTAGTATTATAATGTAATTTCTTTTATAGGCCTGCTTCGTATTAGAGGGTAGCACGTAATATTTATGTCAGTACAAATACTTTTTGACGATAGAACGGGCATTTGTGCCGACATGTATATATATATATATAGTTATTTAGTTACTTCTATCAGTGCTTATATGAATAAACATGTGGAATGCTTATAAGTTATGAACAGTTTAATCTAATTTAAATTACTCAATAGTTTACAAGAATCCACATTAACAATAATTAAATAGAAGTGCATTAACAACACATTGCCTATATTGATTAACATAGAAAATAATAGATGGCGGTGTTAGCAAACTTTCGACTGCTGGATGCTCCCACTATGACATATATATATGTTATATATCGAGGTTTTCCTTCAATGAGACTCCATTTACATTTTTCCAATATCAGAGAGAGTTGCAACTAAATTATAATTTTCTTAATAAATAAGTTATGTGTTAAGTGTAAACCTGTCGTGGACAAAATTCGTAGACAAAATAGGAAATAATTACTTAACTAATCAGCATTCATCCAGTGTTAACATTAACACATTCAGTCTCATAGGAAATAGGTTTCTTTTAAATAATGGTCTATTAATTCCCTCTGTAGATTCAGGGCTGGATGGAACTGCAGTATAGTTTTTCAATACTGCTGACCAGAACTGAATCATATATATTTTTAAATACTTGCCTCTTGCAGACCATCATGCAGTGTGCTAGTGTGCGTTTCGGGAGCCACCGGAACACGCTCAGCATCATCTCATCAGAGAGTACTGCGAAGGAATCAGCTCCCACCGGTTCTTCTTTACTCCGGCGACTCAGTATTAATTCCTCTGCCACGCCCAAACCGGCTAATAATTACATTACACTGATTAATATCTGGTAGGAGATGACTATATTAAAACTATCCGTACTATTGACCTGACACACCATTGGTCGAACTTATTGGCCGACCTCTGCCGATCGTACATTATCTGAATGCTATAAAAGGCGAGTTGGTCGAGGCAATGGGAATTTTTTTTCGCAGCACGACAAAATGACGCACTATGCCTGATGGTAAGCCAGAACAATCCAAAAACAATGGCGACCACCGAGTGACACACTATCCATCGCCGGTCGCCGCTGTCATGCCGGCCTGCGTACAGCTGGATATGCACAGGCTGATCCCGAAACGCGACCCGCAGAAGCGAACCACTATGACGGGTTTTTTCGCCAAATACATGGTGGTTGCGACCCAGTCGGGCTGTAAAACCCTACCACCCCGCTTTCGCCATTGCCACATTCGTTATTCAGCAAGGTGCACCGCGTGCAGGTGAGGTTGGCTTGGTTGTCTCACGTCTTATGATGTTATTCGACACCCCTTATACTCCGTGCACAATACGAATGCCCGCCCGAGGGAGGAACCGGTGACCCGTGCCAACTACGGGGGCGCCCACCCATCCAATAATAAGACGCGCTGCCCCGTATTCAAAAGCGAATTGCGAAACCGCCGTGCAGGCACTGTAGCCCGGTCGAGTAATCCCGGATACCGGGCTGGCTTCGAAAACGGTCGCGAGCATTATGGCCCCCGCCAACGATCCACCCACTAAGGGAACAACGTGGAAACCCAGGAAAAGACAGAAGGAAAGCCCGTCGTCAAGATATTATAGCGTCGCCTTATATAGGTGGTAGTCACACTGAAACTACTACTGGTTTCAGCATGAATGGCTCAGCTTGGTCAGGGTACTACCACCCGATACACAGAAACACCCACGTCAAGTAACAGTGCTTGCATTGTTGCGTTTCGTTCCGCCAGTGAGAGCGCTGGAAGTGGCTCCCCTCTCCCTCCTCCCCGTTCCCACTAAACACAGGCTGGCAACGCACTTGCGACTCCCCTGGTGTTGTTAGTGTCTATGGACGATGGTGATCATATAACATCGGGTGACCTTCTGGTCGTTCGCCTCCTACAATACTAAAAAAAAATCCACCTCGATGACCTGTTGAGAAAAACGGAGAACGAGTTCGACGCCCGTAGGAAGAATGCCTCATAGGAAGAGGCTAGTAAACTCACGATGGAGTACTATCTCCAGTTCACGGAAAACCAAACACCGGTCAGGTCACGCACAACAGCACTACTGCCGAAAGAAAGGTAATAAAAGAAAGATAGGACCAACCCCAGAGGAGCGCCCTGCAAATGGCGCACCCACAGAGTACGTTACATAAATAGAGGGCGCACTCGTTCTTTCCAATCAGCGCCTCTATAATACGAGTTTCGAACTAATATCTGTTGGTAATAAATGCACATTTATAGCTATGTATGGATGCATATAGCGGTACTGCGTAAATCGTATATAAGTTTTTTATCATTTTTATTTGTAATGAATATATTCATCGTAAGGCAAATCTAAATCGAAATATGTATATGCAGGAGTCAATGTTTCTAAGTAGATCCGGAGATAGATAAAATTATTTGTGGGAGGCAAGAAAATTTAAGGGAGCTCACTCTCATAACAAATACGTAAACAAAGTGAATGAAAACAAATACTTGTAAGTTGTCAGTTTGAAATGTCAAAATTAATTGTCATCCACCATCTTTTGTTATCAAATTTGCCAAAAAAATTATATAACAGTGACATCTAGGGAGTGGATTGATAACCAAAAGTAGACGAGCCTTTTCCATACAAATCCGATTCTGAGAAGTGAAAATTGCGTGGGCGCACCCACCAATATCATAGACACTCCCGTCGATGCGAGAGAAGAGAGGCTACAGCCAGAGGGGTCGCCGTGATGCTGTCTCCCCGACTCGGTAGATGGCGCTAGTATTGTAATAGAATAACTCACGTGCATAGGCGTGGGGTGTCTCCGCGGAAACGACCCCAGTAGAGCGAGGCATGTAGTGCGCGCTCACGCACTGCGCCAGCGGGGTCTCTTCTTCCACGAGGTATTCTTCCGATAATGAAGTCTCGTGTACGTTCTGATCGTTCGACTGGAGAGGTGACACTGGAAGTAAAATATCACTTCAGAGTAAATGCAAAAAAATCGTCACGTAAGGAAAAAGCGTTACGTCGATCGTTTCGTTCACTGCGGATATAGGAGTACGTTCGGGCTTATGCGTAATATGGTGTAGTTTAATACAAATTAAAAATATATAATATCCAAATTTAAAATTATCATAAGTTAATTGGTGTACGTAGTAAATAGATAAACAAAACACACGCACCATAAAATAGACTGGAGTTGAAAAGGAAATTCAAAATTAAAACGTGACGCCATCTATCATACAGTTTTCTGTATACAAACTAATTTAAAGCGCCATCTATTCGAGAATGATGTCACTTAGAATTAATAACAATAATCAACATTCACAATCATTTAATTTATAATAAAAAATAATAATGAGGCAATTAATCGAAATAATAATTAATGTATTTCTCCAGTTAGAGCAAAATATACATAAATACCAGCCATTACGAACTGAAATCTTATATATTTTGAAAACAGAATCAAAAATATTTGTATATATTGTTTTATATCATTATATAAATCAGTTGTCATTTAAGATAAAATATGTTTTATTTCTTTTCGGAGTTCATTGTGGACAAACATCATTGCACTGGATTTTTATATATTTAGCCTAGCTGTACCCGCGACTTCGTCCAAAATCAAAGACAAATAAAGTCATCTCAACGTATTTAACCCATTTGCTTATCAACTTTTCTCTCAAACTTAAGTCGATAGAGTGGACCGATTTGAATGATACAATGACTAAGTTACTCCCGAGGATATGCTTTCTGATTACTTTAGTGAGGTTTTATTGTGAACCCAGTATTATAGCAGTGATGCGTGTTCATATAAACGGTGTCGCGGTGTTTGTGGTTAAACTCCTCCGAAACGGCTTTCCCGATTCTCATGAAATTTTGTGTGCATATTGGGTAGGTCTGAGAATCGGACAACATCTATTTTTAATCCCCCTAAATGTTAAGGGTAATCCAACCCTAATTTATTTTTTCAATTTACCCAAAAAAAAAAAATTATTTTTTTATGATACAGCATTAGTAAATACATATAACCCTGAATTTTCAACCCTTTACAATCAACCTCTATTTTTAATGGTCATTTTAGTGATTAATAATTTTTCATCCCACTCGATAACTGATCAATTATTTTGAAAATTATTTCACAGCTAGAAAGGTATATTAGATTACGTTTTATTTAGGTAAATATATATTGTATAGTAAATGGGGCGTGGAGGTGAGGGTCAAAGGAGCAACCCAGCGGATATCGGGAAGACATTTCTTGCCGATTTCTTCTTCTTCTTCAACAAAGCATTGTTGTATAATGTATTAGAAATATATGTTAAAAAAAAATGTACCCGATCGAGTTTCTTGCCGGTTCTTCTCGATGACTGGGTTGTTTTCCGAACCGGTAGTAGTCTTTGACGTTCATAAGTGCCTTATTAGGGCCTAAACTGAATAAAGTAATTTTGATTTGATTTGATTTGACAATATAGTATAGTTTCGAGTCACAATTGGACCCGATAAGTTACGCTACAATCGGGTTTTAAGTTTTTTAAGATTTTTAGCGTTTGGAAATAAAATTGGAACCGGTAATAACCTACTTGGTGCAGACGAAGTTGCACGGGTCAGCTAATCTTTATATATAAATTTCTGTCACTAAATATAATGTCACTGAACTACTGCTAAAGGGATTTCCCCACGTTAATAAAAAAAAAGGACCGATTTTGATGAAATTTTTTGTGCGTGCTCCAGTGGATCCGAAAATAGTTTAGATTCACAATTGGAACCGGTAGATGGCGCTGCGGTTGACTTTTAGGATTTTTAATTTTTATTATTAAGGCAGAACAAAGTCCACCAGTTATATGTATAGAAGAT
Organism: Antheraea pernyi; assembly: GCA_015888305.1. Lineage (NCBI taxonomy): Eukaryota > Metazoa > Arthropoda > Insecta > Lepidoptera > Saturniidae > Antheraea > Antheraea pernyi. The sequence goes on from MU159035.1 coordinate 31,027, forward strand.
ATACGTACCTTTGTCTAAACACCGTGGGCTCTTCGCCTTCGATGGTCCAGGGCTGGTTCTGGTCCTTGGGCTTCTTGAAGGGCATTTAACTCGAGGCGATGTACCCGTGTTGATATTGGGGTTGACATTCTCAATATCTCTCTTACGTTTCACCGTCGGTTTGTGATGATACTGTGTATGTAGGAATTGTTTATTTAAGGACAGTTCTAGTGACCAATAAACTATACATTTATTATAGAGTATAAACTCTTTATAACGAACAACTTTCTATAACGTAGGTAACATATTTTGTAGGTGGTAGAGCCACGCTGAAGCTATTATTGGTTTCAGCATGAATGGGTCGGCTAGCTCGGGGTAGTACCACCCGACACACAGAAAACCGACGTGAAATAACAGTGCTTGCACTGTTGCGTTTCGTTCGGTCAGTGAGAGCGCTGGAGACCCTCCTCCTCCCCTCTCCTTTGCCCCACCCCCACCCCCACAACTCCCTCAAACACAGGCCGGCGGTGATCACTTACAATCAGGTGAACTGCGTGTTCGTTTGGCCCCATAATATAGAAATAAAAACCTAAAAATTAGTGCAATTTGGATGGTTTACCACAAAAGCTATACATTAATTCACTCTTTATAACGTAACAGCCATTCTATATCACCAAGTATTATTTTCATATTTAGACATTAACAACATTTTTAACAGTGTAATTGTTCTTATAATCAGCATACGAAACTAATCCTTTGAGGCACCGGAATTTCTAAGAAAGATACCCGAGGTCTTAAACAGCCGTCTCCTTTATTGTCTCATGAAGATGATTCCACCACATCACAAAAAATAAAAAAGAAGCATAGCAAAACACGTCAGGCAAAGTTAACAGAATAAATTGTTAATAATAAAATTAGAAGTTTAGTTAAATTTGGTTTATTTTTCCTCTTCCCGAACTATAACGAACTCGGTCACTTGAAATTCGTTATGAAGTTTACACTGTGTTTATTTATTATATTTATGAGAAAGATGCATATCTAGATATACAAGTGCTTGTCCGGTTGTCAAACTTCTACGATAGAAAAAAGAACGATTACGATTTTTTTTTATAAATTTCGTGAGTATCTACTAAACATGGAAAGAATAAAGAAAATCGGTTGAGAAACACAGGAAGGACATATTCCTGTTACCAATTTGAACCATATAATTTAATTTAAACCAATTTAAACTATATAATATGGGAAAAAAAACATGTTACTTTTGTAGTGTACTGGTTTCTGAAGAGTTGCGAGAAAGAAAATAAATTAATGAGTGTGCTGGCGTCCCTTAAAATATATTGTGACAAAATATTAAATAGTAAAGTTGTTATAACTTTCTTGAGTTTTATGTGGCATCTCAGAGGTCATGTGACCCATGGTATTATTTCCTCTCCACTTCACTTATGTAGAATAACCGAACTAAAAATATGTCATGCAAAATATAGTCAATTAATACAAGATTTTGACTTAACTATAACAAAAAACCACTACTACATGACAGAAAGAAGATCACACCAAAAACTCCTTCCTTGATAGTGCACTAATACATTTGGCATTTATTTTGTCGAGTACCTACTACCAACTAATTTACAAATAGTCCACTGCTGCTTAGGGGTGTAAGGGGTGTTAAATAACATCTAACACTTGAGACATTCAAGCCAACCTCACCTGCACGCGGTGCGCCCTGCTGAATAACGAACGAGGCAATGGCGAAAGCGGGGTGGTAGGGTTTTACAGCCTGACTGGGTCGCAACCACCATGTATATGGCGAAAAAGCCCGTCATAGTGACTCGCTTTTGCGGGTCGCGTTTCGGGATCAGCCTGTGCATATCCAGCTTTTTGCAGGCCGGTATGACAGCGGCGACCGGCGATGGACAGTATGTCACTCGGTGGTCGCCATTGTTTTTGGATTGTACTATGCTTACCATCAGGCACAGTGCAGTCACTTTGCCGTGCTACTATAAAAAAAAAAAAAAAAGAATTAAGACACCCTGGCCTGTATGGGTCTGACCAGTGCCGGCCCCAAGCATTATTTAAAAAAAACAGCTCACCATCCCCGAAGATCCTGCATCACAACCATCTCCATCATCTGGCTCCAATAAACTGACTCCCATTTCTTGTAAAACCTGTTCACAGTTCAATGTGTTAGGCACATTGTTGACTAACAATATTTTATTGAAAGTCTATCTTATATCAACCCAACTACAAAGCACATTACCAATTTAATCAGGACCATCCGGCTACAACTGTCCATAGAGACTTAAGTTTCAACCTTATGACTGGTCAAAAACTGATAATTTGACAACATCTTGTGTCCATTTTGATACTTAACATAATCATATCATTCAATATACATATTACAGACAGATATTCATTAAGTGGTCATCATAATTGCGAATATAGTCCAGAATTTAAATTTATAATCGCAAGCTTAGCACTCACATAGCTTGAGCTGAACTAAGTTCAAGTCATCAAATTCAACAACTTTCCGAAAAATAAAAAAATAGCGTATTACTTATGCAAATAAAAAAACTTATTACAAAATAATAATGTAACAGTAAAACTTTGTTCCTTGTCATTATTACTTGATTGTCATTGGCTTGATCCTTGATTGCAGAAAAATCAAGAAGGCATCATTGGTTATTTTATTTAGGGTTGACTTATTTCTAATTAAATAAAATTAATCACAAGCGAAATCGAAGATTGCGCTGAGTAACATAACACAGTTTAAGCCAAGCTAAGGATAAGATAAGGCTCAGTGCCCTCTTTTTTTTTATATCATTGGTGGCAAACGAACATGTGGGTCACCTGATGTTAAGTGATCACCACCGTCCATAGACATTTGCAACACCAGGGGAGTCGCAAGTGCGTTGCCAGCCTAGGTTAGGAGGAGGAGCAAAGGAAGGGGGAAGGGGAAGGGAGGTGGGCCTCCGGCGCTCTCACTGACCGAACGAAATGCAAACATTGCAAGCACTGTTACTTCACGTCGGTTTTCTGTGAGAGGGTGGTACTACCCCGGACGAGCCGACCCATTCATGCTGAAACCAGTAATAGCTTCAGTGTGCCTCTACCCTACCACTATCAATCTATAAACTTCACCCTTAAAGTTGAAGTACGACAAGAAAAGGTTATAGTGGATAACAGAAATTCTCAAATGACTGCTCTTAAAATGTCGTAAAACATCAAAACAAATCATAATATATATGAATTTCATATAAAACTATAAAATCAAATACAGTAAAATGTTATACAAATTATGTTTTTAATATTAATTTCAAATAGTTGTCTGCCCCAGCTTTGCATTGTACTAGCAAAATGAAACCAAATCTCTCTTTTACAGTATGACCATGCAGTTAAATAAAATTGCATCTTAACAACTGAATGTCAACCTGTTAATATTAAAAATATATCTTTATATATAAATTTCTTGATAACATGTGTATGTCACTGAACTCCTAAACGGTTGGACTGATTTTGATGAAATTTTATGTGCATGTTCCAGTGGATTAGAGAATGGTTTATATTCAACAATTGGACCCGATAGATGGCACTGCGGTTGAAATTTAGATTTTTTAAATTATCAAGGCAGGAGATATTCTCTTATGTAATTTTTTTCTATATAGATTTTTGACTAAACTTCTTCCCTTTTTTCAAAGTTTTTCCAGTATACAACCTTTGTTATAATATTACAATAAAAACTAAAAAAGGTTACCCAAGTAGGTACAACCTGTTTGAAGTGATGCGCTTACTATTCAGCAATTGATTTTTATATACCTGTACATTATACTATCTATGGATGCAATAAACATTTATCAATTTTACTTTCAATTGGTAAATTACAAATAAAACCTACTTTGGCATTATTCAATTTTGTACAACCTGCTTTTCATACACATCTGTTTTGGGGTGTTGGGAACAGAACTATGGTGTATTTTAAATTGGAGGTTATTATATAAATAAATATGATCAGATCCGAGACTACAACCCTATGAGATACCTAGAATAGAAATGAGTACCAGCTTTAAAGTCTATAACACTATTGTAGAGAAAAAGATTTGATTGTTTGTTTAAAACAAATATACTTTAAAAATACATAACAAATTATAAAAAGGCTTTCAGCTTCTATATTACCTCTTAAATAACTTAGATATGCTGGATCTAGTAAAAGACCAGCATAATTTAAATATTAAAAACAACAGCATATTGGTCATTCCATGCTTCAGGCTCACTAAGTCCAAAAACAGTTTTTTAGGTAATAGTTTTAGGTTTTATAACAAAGTCCCAAAACACATTACCGATTAGCCGGATAGTCAGTTCAAGAACCATGTCAAGCGGGTTTTAATATCTAAAGATGATTATAGGGTGGATTAATATGTGAATCGTGACATCTGGATATGACGCCCCTCTCTGTCCATTCACTAATAAGGAATATAACTATTTTTGTAAAAATATATAACATAAACAGATAAACCAGATTGAGTTTCTTGCCGGTTCTTCTCGATGAGTGGGTTGTTTGTCCGAACCGGTGGTAGCTTTGACGTTCATAAACGCCTTCTCAGGGCCTAAATTAAATAAAGGATATTTTGATCTAAACATAGGCTGTCTTTTATTTTCAAAATCTATATAAATGGTCCCAAATTTTTTGTTTCTATATATAGACCCCGTTTTGAATAGCTTGGAATCCAATCACAAAGGGAAGAGCTTGTTAAATGAAAATTTAATATGTAATTAGCTATTGTAAATAAAATAACTGTCTACTATGAAATTCATAATAATTCTATGCTTTCATTAAAATTAAATTGCAACAAAAGTATATATAAAATAATGTTACAAGTTCATCACATCATCGATCAGGAATCTACTCCTGATTGAGGGATGCATGTAAACATGAAATTGCCTCAAATCTAGCTCCATATCTTCATCTATTTCCATAAAAATCATTACATAGTATATTACATAGTTTTTTTTTTTCGAACTGACTACGCTATTGACCCAGCAAGGTCTTAACAGCTTCACCGGACTACTATATTACATAGTGTTTTTTGAAATGTATATATATATATGTAATTGGGGTACAATAAAGTTTAAATAAATAAATAGTATAAAACAAAGTCCCCCTACCGCGTCTGTCTGTCTGTTTGCGATAAACTCAAAAACCACTGAACATATTTTCAAGCGGTTTTCGCCAGTGGATAAAGTGGTTCATGAGGAACGTTTTGGTATTTAATTTGTCAAGGATTTTTTTATAATCAGGGCGGGACAACGTCTGCCGGGCCCTCTAGTTAGCTTATAAAAGCATTTACTTACATAGTTATTGTATAGAAGTATTATGTAAGTACAAACACTCTAACATATTTTATTATCCTAGCAGCTGTGTCTGCGACGGCTTTCACATGGAACCTAATCTAAAAAATCAGTGACTTATAAAACCATCTGAATGTATTAAGTCCATTTACTTATTTACTTTTCTCTCGTACTTAAGTTGCATTGTCATTATAATTACAATAACTTTTGATAGAGTGAACCGATTTTAATCAAGATTAAATGTTACTTGATTTTAACTTGACTAATTGCTTTATGTATTTCTTGGTGAGGTTTTATCATGAGTGCAGTACTTTAGCAGTAATGCGTGTTGAAATAAACAGACAGACAGACACTTCTAAAAATTATTTACATTCTTATTATATTTATAGAATAGATAAATATAGATATATAAAATGTTTAAATTTTTATCATGACTTGCTTAAATGGAATTCATTGTCAATCCCGGACCCTTATATTTTGTTTTAGCTAGCATGGACACTTTAAAAATCGAAATCAACCCCCAGAGATACATATATACTATTTTAGGGACCTATAATTTACATTAGTGTGACCAAAAAACACATGACGAAATGAAATATATGTTATTTTAATCCGAAATGTAATACAAAGAAATATGGATAGAGGGCTATTGAGTGTAATCAATCCTTCATACCATAAAAGTAACAGATGTCTATCACAAAAAATTTGATCCTAGACATTTGCTGTACACCTGATTGGGTATAACAGATACAGTTTTTCACTGATTATATTTGGAATAAATCAAAAAGTCATTGTAATAGAGTAGTTTGCTTACTATTACAATAATATTAGAATATTAGCAGGTTTTTACTATGACTTGACCTGACAAATTTTTAGGATAGCTGAACCTGACAATTAACTATTACAAAAATATATTGGAAACATTTAATTACAGATTACTTAGTGTTTTAAATTTTCAATACAGAACAGGCTGCAGTGGATTATGTTCATACCATCCTCCATAAAGAGGAACTTGGCCAATCACTGAGACTCTTACAGTCTGGCACTATTATTATTTAGTGCGTGTGGTTGGTTCTCTAAAAGTGAATAGTAGGAATTGATGACATGTTACAACATATTTAACGAGAATAATACCATACAAGTATTAAACATTTGGATTAATTACTTTCTTACCTTCAATGTTTTTCTTGTAACATGTATTAAATCTTGTTCTGTTAAAATATATCTATAGTATATCTCAGGAAATACTGGTATGATTTGAAAAATTCTTTCAGTGTAAGATAGCTCATCTATTGAGTAAGGCCTATGTATCGTTATGCTAACTATTAGGAGCGGAGCACCAATGAAGAATGTTTCAAAATCGGTGTTAACGTATGTGCTATTTAATTAAAAATATTTTCATCTACATAAACTAGGTCACGAATTAAAATTAGCGTTAACTCAAAATAACAATCAAGGCGGTGGAAGTCGCGGACAGAAGCTAGTATATTATAAAAATAAAATATAAGAGCAAACAATCTGACGAAGGAGATTCGTAGATTTATTTACAAGTTTTACCATAACGTCAGTCATACCAAGGAGTATGAAATATTTAGTGCACATCTAAATGTAACGTTTGCATATAACTTTCTAGATTATTAATAGATCGCTAAGTCTATGATAAATATAAATCATAACCAAAAAAAGGAACGGTAAAAAAGCGGGAAGATACGTCAGCATACCTCGTAATTTGTTCTCCTGTCGATTAAACTCCAGCTTCTTCGTGACGAATTATCCAATCGCGCCTTCTTCCTGCATAATTAAGATGCAACGTTCATATAAATTCGGTATATCATAAATAAAAATTACGATTTCGTTTTGGCGCCTTTTAACTTTACCGCCAGAAATCAGCTGGCAGCCATGTCAAAAAATTACGAGTTTTTACAAATATTCATTACTTCACCTAAAGGTTCATTATTTACCAAGGACTGCTGACATCATCACTGCTCCTTGTTGGTATACTATCATCTTCGCCACTATTCACACTCATATTTTAATATTTTCAGTGATTACTTTTTAAAATACACCAAATTATCTGCCTAATGGATCAACAGGCTATGACTACCACAGACTATTAGTCGTCCAAGTAATGACTACCACAGAGTGTGATTAGTGGCATAGATAAGTATAGTATACCGGAGCATTACTGTGACTCCATTAACATCATAGATTAAAACAAATACTTATAAGTATTATAGGAAGATAAAATACAAAATTAATTAAGACTGCGGAGTTTAACAACGTTAAAACAGCAATAAAAACATGGTGTACATTTTGCTATAAAAGAAATATGTATATTAGTTAGCATTTCATAAACATTCGAAAGTTAAGCAATTTCATTATATTGTTCAGATCACAAATTCGCTTTATTTTAGATTATAAATAAAGCAAAATTAAGAAAAAAATGTCCTATACCATAGAAAAAGAATTCACACATAAAATGCATTAATAAATTCTTCCTAATATATAACTTACGCAACAGACAGAATAATTGTTTAACAATTATTTTTTATGATACTTTTACGAATTACTAAGCGGCAACTAGAGTTTCAATGATCACATAATTTGTAGTCGTCCAGTTTACCAGGATTGCGGAATAAAAAATACATTTTCTCTTCCGTGACCAGGACCGTTAAAAATTGAAGAATGTTTGACGAATTGATTTATGTTTTATGACTATTTAAAACGAAATTGATTTAGCGTAATATTTATTACAAGCCACTATTTATTACAATGTTTATTTGAAAAAAAAACATCAGTTTCAAGTGGGGTCACAGTAAATAACTACCACAGTAAAAAATCAACAACTATTCAGATAAAAACTAGTTTAAATTTATTGACATTAATACTGATTTTTAAACTAACCATAATCTGTTATATAAAATGATATTATGGTAAGTATAACGCCTACTAAATAGTTGTATAACATTTCAAATGTAATTGACAAAAAATGATGTTCAATGAGAAACTTGTTTATTTGAAACCACCAAAAAATACACGTGTAAAATAAAGTAATAAAGTACATCATAGAGTTTTTAAATATATCACAAAATGAAATTCCCTTAAATTCATAGTAATATTGTTTGTTATTTTGTCTGTAATAATAGCTTTATTTTTTTCATTAATGTTAGTCTAAATACATGTATAATAGACGGGTTAGAATAAGTTGTATCTCGTGTGTTGACTTTATGAGAAGTAAATTTAAAACCAATAATAATATAATTCAACTTATATATAAAAGTGTTTAAAACATTTTCAGTTTCCAAGTGCATGTAAAGTAATATAAATTGTATGGTGTATGTAACGTAGCAACTATTAAATCTTTGGTCTAAAACCCTACTATTCCTGTATGTTTATATTCTTCTTTGCTCGACTCGGATTATTTATAAAAAATAGAACAAAAGGAAAATGTGTGAAAAAAAATCAATATGTGTGTTGTCCTTGTAAAATATTAAACGCAGGTGACCTGTGCTTTATTGTATTTTCAGAAAGTTAGTTTTTCTTTATACTAAGTCTAATATATTCTAAGAAGTCAAAAATAATATGAAGGCTTTACAGTCCATAAGAAATAAGAAACTACAATACTATATACGTTTCTACTATGTTTATATCAGCATATCTATGCTTTGTATATTTATCTATATTCTCAGTATAACAGTATGTATTATCTCGGTGGAATGAATCAGATAATATTATTTCTTTTGTAATCGCTCCGTCGCGCCATTTCAGGTTACACTGAAAACGGATTTTCTCATACTTAACACTGGTAAAATTGCCTACATAGACAAATGCCATAAGAAAAAAAAGAAACTGCGTCTATGCAGAAAAGCAGAAAATAAAGGTATTATAAATGCAGTGTCGCTAGACCGAAGATTCAAAAGTCGCCAGTTATCACTAAAAAATATAAGTAGCTCTTGTACATACAGCCTATTTCAACATTTGTTCATTTAAAATATTGAATACGTAAATAGTCATCATTTTTACATTTTAATAAAATAAAAATAAAAAAAAAACAATTTATTTGTCATCGTTGAAATCGTCAATTATACAGAGTAAAGGCATTGAAGTTATTCAGAAGTAGAAGTTTAAAACTTTGGATCATCATCCTTACAGTTGGTGGTGGCCGCTGTTGGTTCCAATTTTATGTTTTTTTTTCTTCTTCTTTTCTGCAGACTCTTGGTCCGCATTTTTTTTTTGCTATCGGTTTATTTAATGTGTAAGTTAAAAATCGTATCTGTGAGCAACTATTGAGTGTTTTTTAAAATTATTATTTATTTATTATTAATTTATGTATTTATTTTTATGATTTCATTTAACTATTAACTATTTTATGACGGATTTTTTAATGACGTTATTGCCTTTATGGCGGTTTCATTTTGATTAGGGGATAATCCACAATATCCCGCGCCGGAGCGTCCATGGCCCGATGGATGAATTTACTAATTGCGTCGTCAGTCACGTCGGAATAGTAGACACAGGTGTCGGTGTTTCTAGATATTGCCACTATAGCATGTGAAACGCTATCGTGGATTTGCATCCTTCTGCCCTTTGTTTGCAGGATCACCACCGATTTGAAGGTCAATCCCTGGGATTCGTGGACTGTCAGAACGCGCGATCCTTCCCCTACCCCGTAGTCCTTGTTTATCAGGGCTTTTGTCTCTTCTTGTATGTCTATCAGGAAGAGAGTGTCGGGAGTGTCTCAGTATATAGTATCTTATCTATGGTCGGGAGCGTGTGAGGATATTTGTTCTCCCTGATATTCCTTGATGCTCAAAGATCTCACTATCTGTTTCGGTGAGTATATACCGTCGTATAACTCACTCCATAAAACATGCGACATTTTCTCAACTAAACGAAATCAGTTCAAAACAACGATAGAGACATATCAGTCTCTTCACAAGACACAGTTATAATTTTTTTTTTTTCAGTATTTCCTATATTTCTCTTTCTGTTTCAATCTTCTCGTTTTTGTATTATCATGTAAAATAATTTTTTTTTTTTATATGTAAAATAGTTTAATCTTTTGTTTTATTAATATTTAATTTATTGTTGGAGCATGCCGTGGTTGTCTTTAAATATGACTACATTTATAATGTGTTATAATAGTTCTACTTTTTTTTATATACTAATGTATTGTCATGTTGACGACCCTAAAATAAATAAATAAATAAATAAATAAATACTTGATTCAGTGCATAGGCTACATCCATCGGGAATTTTGTGTTTTCATAGTACATATGACAGTGCATAAGATGGTAAATCATAGTCTAAGTATTTTTTATTAAATCATTTTAAATAGATATAGGTAACAAAGTAGTAACAGTAAAATACATTATTCTCTACTCAAGGCGATTACGAAATATTATTAAGTGAAAAATCTTACGGCAGGGTAGGGAGCATTTTTTGTACTTATGCGTTACGCATTACCGTTGGTATAGTAAACGTTAATAGGGTAATTATTGTCATGGTAACATGGTAAGTTTTCATTTTTAATTTATTACATAATCTTTATTCCACATTGTTTTGCATATAACCCGTAAATAACTTTTAGCTCGTAAATATTTTTATATTATTAAATTATTTATGTATTGTATAACGCAGCAAGAGATAACGAAAACAAACTAGAGGAGACACAATATATCATATATAATAAATATTACCTATATATAAGAAACCTAACATTTTAGAATTGATTAGCGCATCCGTAATAAGATTACAAAATTATTACACATTAGACATATTTTAAAGAGCTTAGAAATTGTCAATATAAATACATTTTTGCATAATCTAGCCACAAAGTTGCCATATTAACCACAATGTTGGCAACATCAGGCATTGTATACGTCCTTCACAAGCTTGTTTTCTTTTAAACTAGTAAAATTGAGTCTACCAATCACTATTTTTTAAATAACTTGCTATTGGCTAAGCGTCATTAATGATAGACCAATGACTATACTGGATCATATCTACATAGAGAACAAACAACAACGTAAAATCAAAACAACGCAAAATCAGATTACAAACAAAGACTTCTCGTACTGCGTCAGTTAGAGTCGGTTTACTTTGTAGTATTTACAGTAAAATACGTTAAATTTACTACGAATATTCGTTCGACAGTGAATAATAGAACAATAAATACACGTTTCTAGTGTTGTGTTGGCGTTTTTCGCAGGATGGCGGCCCGAAAACTAAATACTATCGAAGATTTGAGCGGTGAGTTGTAAATAAACAATAAAATCTAAAACAAAACTATTCGTGATGAAATCCGATATACGCGTTTATAATCATGGATGTCGTAATGCATTTCATACCTGAACGTGTATTGTTTTGTAATTTCTTTGTTACATCTAAAGGAAATATACTTAACACTTGTTTTCTTTCCTATATTTTCAACAACAATAGAAACATGGCGGTATCTCGAATGAACTCTCGAGGTCATTAAAATCGAAAACATACGATGCGTGCGTCACATTTGCCTACGTGATTCGCTAAATGTTAACCGGCTATTTGTAATTAATGCATCTTTAGAAGGAAGCTTTCGTTGCGAATAACTTCCGCATTTAGTCGCCTTTTACCTGTGGATATTTTTGTTGACCTTTTATATATTTCTGGTGCCCTGGTACATTTACTTATCCAACGAGGTTTTACTTAGTGTTTTAGTAAAAAAAAGTCATATCTAGGCGAAAGGCAAAAAGGCTTATTTTTTTATCTAGCTTTATTATTCTTGCAGTACAATCGACGTAGACTTATTTATATACCTAAGTTTGAGAACATTCTAGCATTTATGTTGACCTTGTTTTTTAGTCTCCACGGAAGTAGCTAAGCTAGAAATATTTTACATTATTTTCTAAAATATTTTTACAACTAGCGAATATCCGCGACTACGTCTGCGTTAATATCGTAATTGTTTTTTTTTTATATGGTAAAGGGATAAGCCAGCTTTATTTTCTCGAACTGACTGTGCTATTAACCTGGCAAGGTCTTTACAACTTCACCGGACTATGGGATAAGCCAGCGTTTTCGACGAAAACTCCCAGGCGGCTTGATATCTTTCGTCACTTCGAACAATTTTATCTTTATATTTCAAACCAATTTACACAAAGTCTTGAAGTATATCCTAAACCTTCCTCGTGAATCACTCTAGTATCTATTAATGAAAGCCGCATGGAAATCCCTTTAGTAGTTTTTGAGTTTATCCCGGACAGACTGACGCGGCGGAGGACTCTGTTTGGTAGTCCGGTGAAGCTGTTAAGACCTTGCTAGGTCAATAGCGTAGTTAGTTCGAGAAAAATAGGTCTTTGTGATGATGACAGTATTCGTAATAAAAACCTATCCCATATCGATTTAACAGTAATTTAAAACGCAAAACGACATACGTTGTGTGTGAAGAAATGGCATTATTGCAAAGATATTATGAAAGGTCACTTATCCTTTCTGCCTACCCTGACTAAGGATATGGCGTGTTGATAGATTGTATTGTATTGTTGATTTTGGCGTGTCACGGGGTGTCGAATAACATCATAAGACTTGAGACACCCAAGCCAACCTCACCTGCACGTGGTGCACCCTGCTGAATAACGAACGAGCCAATGGCGAAAGCGGGGTGGTAGGGTTCTACAGTCCGACTGGGTCGCAACCACCATGTATATGGCGTAAAAGCCCGTAATAGTGATACACTTCTGCGGGTCGCGTTTCGGGATCAGCCTGTGCATATCCAGCTTTTTGCAGGCCGACATGATAGTAGCGACCGGCGATGGATAGTGCGTCTCTCGGTGGTCGCCATTATTTTTGGATTGTACTGTGCTTGCCATCAGGCATAGTGCAGTCATTTTATCGTGCTACAATAAAAAAAAAATATTTCGTTTATCCACGGACATTGCCAAACGACGGTGCTAATATCAAATATGTAAACTACGTAAATAAAACTAGTTTTTCTTGTTTTTTTTTTTGCGAATTCTTGTTTTGTTCATTATACTGGATTTATTTGAAGTAAGGCTCACTCGCGGATTGCAAAATTATTGTTCACTAGCTAGTTCTTATTACTGGGTTCGCATGAAATTTAGTTTTGTTGCTTCTTCTTCTTTTTATGTTTTATTTTTGCCAACAAATCTTCTAGTACATTAACACTGCCGATGTCGACTAGGATTAGTCCGGTGAAGCTGTTAAAACCTTACTAGGTCAATAGCGTAGACAGTTCGGAAAAAAAAAATGTCGATACTACAAGTTTCATATAATCATTTCAATGAACTAACAAGATGATATCACTCTTGTTAGAACTTTCCAGGGAGCTTTTGTGGTGCTTATCGAACAGGATTAGTTCAGACAAAAAAATTATCCGACTCGAAACACATAAACGAGCTATTGAGGTATATATGCTTGGTACATATATATATATATATATATATATATATATATATATATATATATATATATATATATATATATATATATCTAACTAACTTATATACGTATGAATATGTAGCTTAGGTTAGCTCAGTTACGTTGCGAATTGTATAAACTAGGCAACAGCCCAAGCCGTGGTGTGCCGTGCACCTTTGAGCTAGTTGTCAAAATGAAATCCGTTGAGTGCCTTAAGCGCTCGCTTTAGTAGTCTGGTGAAGCTGTTAAGGCCTTTATTAATTCTTTATTAATATAACAATATTTTCAAAAACACAATATAATAAATTAGTTAAAAAATTACAAGCAATTTATGTGAAACTTCTTTTTAGGGCGGTGTAAATTGGATTTTATGAAACGAAGAAGGCATAGCTGTGAATGTATATAGGTTTTACGCTGTGAGAGAATGAAAAGGTATATTTTTAATGTACTCGAAATATACATATACAAAGACTGGGAGAGAGAGAGAGAGAGAAACGTTGAAATCTATAGCACATTATTTTCTGTAGTGACTATCGCGCATTATTAAAAATTATTCTGTGTTAATATATATTAAAGCTAGCGGACACGGCAGACTTTGACGCGCCCTCATTATAAAAAAAATCTTTGACAGATTGTATACCTAAAACTTCCTTATGAACCCCTTTATCTACTCGTGGAAAATGCAAGAAAATCCGTTGCGTAGTTTTTGAGTTTATCGCGAACAGACCGACACAAGCGGTAGGGGACTTTGTTTTATACTATGTAATAATGACAATGATAACTTTTTTTTTCTAACTGACTACGCTATTGACCTAGCAAGGTCTTAACAGCTTCACCGGACTATTAAGGCGAGCGCTTAAGGCACTCAGCCGAACAATGATAACGATATTACAAAATAACGTAGAAACCTAATGTTTACCATCTCCATAATGTATTCGTCTCATTCTCTTAAAAATTAATCGGAATACTAAGTTTCACTTCCTTTCGCATGTGAACTACACAATTAATTAATTAATTAATTTTTAATTACGTGTTTCCTGCTGAATGCTGAACATTGTAGTGCTTCTTCGTAGTACTTCTTCAGGGCTCATCATTAACGTAATATCTTGATAAATATATATTTTTTTAATTAGGCAAACGAACAGGCGGGTCTCACCTGATGTTAAGTAATCACCGCCGTCCATAGACATTAGCAACATAAGGGGAGTCGCAAGTGCGTTGCCAGCCTGTGTTAGTGGGATAGGGGAAGGAGAGAGAAGGCGAAGTGGGCCCCCGGCACTCTCACTGACCGAACGAAACGCAACAGTGCAAGCACTGTTATTTGACGTCGGTTTCCTGTGTCGGGTGGTACTACACCGAGCGAGCCGATCCATTCATGCTGAAACCAGTAATAGCCTCAGCGTGGCTCTACCACCTACAAGGTATACAGGTTGTCCCAGAAGTCGTCGTCAAATAGGAATCGGGTAACGGGCTAAGGTATAATAGTTATCAGAAAAATATAAAAAAATCTAAGTTGTATATTTTAAAAATTATAGGCATTTAAAAAAGTCGAGAAAATCTGTGACGGTCTTTTCACTCCTGTTACTACAGATATTTATTTTTTTGATATTTTTTTTTGTTATGTAACCCCGAATAGCGCTTCTTTTAAACTCTGGCCTAAATTTTTAAGTCAACTGCTCCAGCTTGGAAGTAAATATCACTTTTTGGCCAACCAAAAATTCGAAATTAATACTTAGACCAGTTTTAACTGACCATACTGAAAAAAGATGTACTAGGCAAGTAACTTCAGAAGATGTCGCATTTAACAAGGATTTCAAAATGGTATGACGTTTGCTAATTTATATCTTAGATTGCAGTCGTTTTTCTTTTCAATAAAAAACCGTTTTGAACATTTTTTTTCTACCTAAAAGTGATTGTATTATACCCGTGGCGTTCCTCAAGGTCCTAAGTAAAGTATAGAGTAAGGAATTCTTAATAAATACAATCCTTTATCCGATATGAAATATATATAAGAGTTGTTGAGGTATGTATGCTTGGTACACATATATGTTTCAACAACTCATATATGTATGAATATGTAGCTTAGCTTAGGTTACCTCAGATATGTCGCGAATTACGGCCGCCTGCCACGAGCGCGGCGCTGAGGAAGATACCGCGCAGCACACGCTGTCTGAGTGTGCTGCGTGGGGGGAGCAGCGCCGCATCCTAGCGGCGGCCGTAGGAACGGACTTATCGCTGCCGAGCGTGGTTTCGGCCATGCTCGGCAGCGAACAGGCTTGGCGAGCGATGGCCTCCTTCTGCGAGGAGGTCATCTCGCAGAAGGAGGAGGCGGAGAGGGCCCGCGAGGCAGACCCTCAAAGTGGCCGCCTCCGCCAAAGGAGGACAGGCAGGAGGAGAAGGCGCTTCGCCCAAATCCTTCTGCCACCGTAGCCGGACCTGAGGGGATGGGCCGGGGGCCCATCTCCTCATTGCACGGGTCCGGCGGACGAGGGGGGGCAGCCGGTGTGTACCCGTTGATTAGCTCGAACGATCCCTTGCCGCCCCCACAAAACGGTCTGTCGGTACACCGTGGGGTTTTAGTCCGTGCGACTCGGACATAACCCACCCTCTCCCCGGGAGGGTGGCGTATCCATAAGGGATGTCCCCACGTTAAAAAAAAAAACGCGAATTGCATGTAGCAGGCAACAGCCAAAGCCGAGGTGTGCCGTGCACCCTTGAGCTAGTTGTCAAAATAAAATTGGCTGAGTGCCTTAAGCGTTCGCCTTAGTAGTCCGGTCAAGCTGTTAAGACCTTGCATGGTCAATAGTAGTCAGTTCGAAAAAAAAAAATACAATCATTCATATGATACACATATTGGGCTTGGCTGCTCTGCCACGCGCCATTCACTTTACCCCTACTCCACGGCCGCGCGCCGGCTGTAATGCAACATAGCATAGATGGATGAAACAATGTTGCGGAGAAAAACGTTTCACCTTTAATAAATAACAATAAATCATAGTGGATTTCATGTACGACAGTTAAAGTCTGTAGGTGCAATGGAGATACTATGACCGATAAATCTTCATCAACAGTGCGGGAATCATAGTAAATACATCTTCCCACACTTATCGTCCTTCAAGAACCAAATTGTCACCAAACTGGGCGACATCAAAGTCGATTCGCGGTTCTGAAATAGAATCGCAATTGGTATGAATTGGATAAGTGTCTTGTGGTATGCGTAGGGTTGTCACGTGTTGTTTGAAGTGCGATAAAAAGTTTTATATTGATACCAGCTTCTGCCCGTGACTTCGTCCGCATGGAATTTGTGCGTTACATTTACCCCATAATAGTAAATGCTTTATCATCATTTAAATTCAACAAGTAATAGCCGAGCCACAGCAACACGTGGCCCCGTCAGCTATAATTATACTATATTATTTACTAGCTGACCCGTGCAACTTCGTTTGCATCGAATCGGTTATGTAATTATTTACGACATCACATTAGAAACCTCCAAAATAACAGCATTTCTCCACTATTTAATGGAAGCTATTATACATATAAACCTTCCTCTTCAATCACTCTATCTATTAAAACCGCATCAAAATCCATTGCGTAGTCTTAAAGATTTAGGCATACATAGGGATATAGGGACAGAGAAAGCGACTTTGTTTTATACTATGTAGTGATAAACAAATTCCTGAACTGCGAATTACAACTACTTATAAATTTGAGTGTCTATTTTTGCTCAGATCGATCAGTGTATCGTATCTGGCAACCCTATCTCACACAATGTTCCATATTTAGTTAACGGGTTCATGTACTGCCAATTGGTTTATTGTGGTCGAATCTAATAATTCCAAAGGGGTATATATATGTATACCAGCTGAAGCGGTCACTCGTTGCTGTGGCTCACTTATTATCGTTTAATTTTAAATTATGACAAAGGAAAAAAAATGACACAGACAAAGCGAGGTTACTCAGTAAATAGATTAACGGAATACGTGGACCATAAAATAAACTGGAGTCGAAAAAGATATTCGAAATTAAAATGTGTCGCCATCTATGAGATATCTAGAACAGTCGGTCTTACAGTTTTCCGACAACAAACTAATTTAAAGCGCCATCTGTTCGACACTGATGAAACTTACAATTAATAACAATAACAAACATTGACAAACATTTAATTTGTAATTAAAAAATACGGAGGACATTAATCGAAATATAAGTTATTGTATCTCTCAAATTATACATAAAAGCCAACGTTTCATGAAAATCGGTTGAGTACTTTTAGAGTTCATAGTGAACAAACATCATAATACTGGACTTTTATATACAGTCAAAAACTTTTATAACGACATCAAAGGGACTACTCATATTTAGTCGTAACAACCGGTGATGTTTTCGAGATACGGCATTCAGCCAGGACCTTTGTTCCGGGTCAATATAACCGGTATGTTGTTCTAAACGATGTCGCCATAAACGGTTTTGACTGTATTTAGATAATATACTAATTAATACGATTGCATTAAAACTAGATGCGTTCATATGAATAAACGCAAGAGCGAAAATGAGAGAATCAAAATATTTATACTATTGGCGGAACTCTGTGCGGTGATTGGCGTTTATTAATTTTGTCATAATAATACGAACCAATCAGAAAGCGACGCCTGTCTGTTATGACAGGTAATTAATCGTTTTCTCTGTCGCTATTCGTTTATCTGAATTAGAAAGCGAAACTCAATTCAACGATTGAAGCGCTTCAAGCGAACTAGAACTCGGTTCGTACGTGTATTTTAATTTTACTAGTCCAGTGGTCGACATTCGACCATAGTTCATTGATTTTTTAAAGGGATAAATATTATAATAATAGTTGTATGTTATAATATCATTGTTGAATGTAGAATAAAAAAGGGTAATTGGAACGTAAGAGTAAAATAATACATACAATCGAGCATACCACCTCCTTCACAACCTT
>MU159035.1:52016-150033 GCA_015888305.1 Antheraea pernyi
ATTACAGTTGTTACAGTAATCTATTCACACAAGTAGATTATACAGAAACAAATACTATGAGTAGTTAAATATTGTAATATATACTTCACACAAACATATAATTAATCTGAAGTATAGTATGTGAATTTATTAAGTTAATTCTTCTTAATTTCTACAGTAACATCTCAGAAGTTCTAAAATATATAATCACAAAATATCCGTAAAGATTAAGTCATTTGAATAAGGGACTCAAAATGAAAAAAGTAAACTCTTATATTATTAACATGTTTCGTGCAAAGCCATTTTTGCATGGTGTGTCCTTCACTCCATTTGATATTTTGACAATATATATATATATATATAATAATACAATAATTCAGATGATACACATATTGGGCTTGGCTGCTCTGCCGCGCGCCGCAATGCAACATGTGTTAAATGGATGAAAAAATATTTCACCTTTTTTATATCATAGGAGGCAAACGAACAGGTGGGTCACCTGATGTTAAGTGATCACCACCGTCCATAGACACTTGCAACACCATGGGAGTCGCAAGTGCGTTGCCAGTCTGTTTTTAGGAGTGGGAAGGAGGAGGAGGGGGAGTTGGTCTTCCGACGCTCTCACTGACCGAACGAAACGCAATAATGCAAGCACTGTTAGTTCACGTCGGTTTTCCGTGGGTCGGGTAGTAGTACCCCGGGGGAGCTGATTCATTCATGTTGAAACCAGTAATAGCTTCAGCGTGGCTCTATAACTTTAATGAATCATAATGGATTTCATGTACGACAGTTAAAGTCTGTAGGTGCAATCGAGACACTATGACCGATAAATCTTCATCACCAGTGCGGGAATCATAGTAAATACATCTTCCCACACTTATCGTCCTTAAAGAACCAAATTGTCCCCAAACTGGGCGACATCAAAGTCGATTCGCGGTTCTGAAATAGAATCGCAATTGGTATGAATTGGATAAGTGTCTTGTGGTATGCGTAGGGTTGTCACGTGTTGTTTGAAGTGCGATAAAAAGTTTTATATTGATACCAGCTTCTGCCCGCGACTTCGTCCGCGTGGATTTTGTGCGTTACACAAAAAAAAACCTCTTTGCAAAATTATTCATGGGTGCTCCGCTCCTATTGGTCTTAACGTGAAGATATATAGACATCTTCGATAAATGACCTATCTAACGCTGAAAGAACTTTTCAGATCGGGCCAGTAGTTCCTGAGATTAGCGCGTTTAACCAAACAAACCCTCCTTTATAATATTTAGTATACCTAGATTTAATGTTATAACTTTATCAAATAATATTTTGAAATGGTGTATTAACGTTGTCATAATTAGATGGAGGTGATTATCGTAAAGTGTTAAATATATAAAAGTCCAGTATAATGATATTTGTCCACGATGAACTCCGGAACTACTCAACCGATCTTATTATCATTATCAATATGTTTTTATTACAGATTAAATTATTGTCAATGTTGGTTATTGTAACTAATTGTAAGTTTCGTATGTGTCGAACAGATGGCGCTTTAAATTAGTTTGTTGTCAGAAAACTGTAGGATCGAATGTTATATAGATACCTAATAGATGACGGCACGTTTTGATTTAGAATTTCTTTTTTTAAACTCCAGTTTATTTACCCCATAATACTAAATGCTTTATCATCATTTTAATTCAATATGTAATAGCTGAGCCACAGCAACACGTGGCCCCGTCACATATTATTATACTATATTATTTACTAGCTGACCCGTGCAACTTCGTCTGCATCGAATCGGTTATGTAATTATTTACGACATTTTTTTTTATATCATAGGAGGCAAACGAATAGGTGGGTCACCTGATGTTAAGTGATCACCACCATCCATAGACACTTGCAAAACCAGAGGAGTCGCAAGTGCGTTGCCAGCCTGTGTTTGAGGGGAGGGTAGGGGGGAGGGGGAGAGTGGACGGGAAAGGGAGTAGGGAAGTGGCCCTCCGGCGTTCTCACTGACAGAACGAAACGCAACAATGCAAGCACTGTTACTTTACGTCGGTTTTCTGTGAGAGGGTGGTACTACCCCGAGTGAGCCGACCCATTCATGTTGAAACCAGTAATGTCTTCAGCGTGGCTCTACCACCTACAAAAACATACATCACATTAGAAACCTTAAAAATAACAGTATTTCTCCACTATTTAATGGATGTTATTATAGTTATGAGGTCGCCAGGACAGGTGATAACAACGCGCTCTCATGAAAATGCTGTGTAAGCAGCATAATTCTCAGTAGCGTTCGTATAACTCGTGGGAACAATTAGTTAACATGTTTGATTAAGTAGAATAAGGATTCATTCGTTCTGGGCATCTGCTTCTGATCAGAACAATCATTTAAATTAGTATTAATCATATCAACTTTTTAATTAATTAATAAATAAAATAAAATTGATTTTTTTTAAATAATAATCGCTCCCGTAAACTTGACTTTATACATATAAACCTTCCTCTTCGACCACTCGTATCTATTAAAAAAAACCGCATCAAAATCTGTTGCGTAGTTTTAAAGATACTTAAAGTTGTATACATAGGGATATAGGGACAGAGAAAGCGACTTTGTTTTATACTATGTAGTGATAAACAAATTCCTGAACTGCGAATTACAACTACTTATAAATTTGAGTGTCTATTTTTGCTCAGATCGATCAGTGTATCGTATCTGGCAACCCTATCTCACACAATGTTCCATATTTAGTTAACGGGTTCATGTACTGCCAATTGGTTTATTGTGGTCGAATCTAATAATTCCAAAGGGGTATATATATGTATACCAGCTGAAGCGGTCACTCGTTGCTGTGGCTCACTTATTATCGTTTAATTTTAAATTATGACAAAGGAAAAAAAATGACACAGACAAAGCGAGGTTACTCAGTAAATAGATTAACGGAATACGTGGACCATAAAATAAACTGGAGTCGAAAAAGATATTCGAAATTAAAATGTGTCGCCATCTATGAGATATCTAGAACAGTCGGTCTTACAGTTTTCCGACAACAAACTAATTTAAAGCGCCATCTTTTCGAGACTGATGAAACTTACAATTAATAACAATAATAAACATTGACAAACATTTAATTTGTAATTAAAAAATACGGAGGATATTAATCGAAATATAAGTTATTGTATGTCTGAAATTATACATAAAAGCCAACGTTTCATGAAATTCGGTTGAGTACTTTTAGAGTTCATAGAGAACAAACAACATAATACTGGACTTTTATATACAGTCATAATCTGCTATAACAACATCAAAGGGACTACTCATATTTAGTCGTAACAACCGGTGATGTTTTCGAGATACGGCATTCAGCCAGGACCTTTGTTCCGGGTCAATATAACCGGTATGTTGTTCTAATCGATGTCGCCATAAACGGTTTTGACTGTATTCAGATAATATACTAATTAATACGATTGTATTAAAACGAGATGCGTTCATATGAATAAGCGCACGAGCGAAAATGAGAGAATCAAAATATTTATACTATTGGCGGAACTCTGTGCGGTGATTGGCGTTTATTAATTTTGTCATAATAATACGGACCAATCAGAAAGCGACGCCTGTCTGTTATGACAGGTAATTAATCGTTTTCTCTGTCGCTATTCGTTTATCTGAATTAGAAAGCGAAACTCAATTCAACGATTGAAGCGCTTCAAGCGAACTAGAACTCGGTTCGTACGTGTATTTTAATTTTACTAGTCCAGTGGTCGACATTCGACCATAGTTCATTGATTTTTTAAAGGGATAAATATTATAATAATAGTTGTATGTTATAATATCATTGTTGAATGTAGAATAAAAAGGGGTAATTGGAACGTAAGAGTAAAATAATACATACAATCGAGCATACCGACCTCCTTCACAACCTTTTTTGAAGTCCTTTATTGACAGATGTCAAAATGTCTTTTTTATTTACATGTGTGTATATGTTGTGTAAAATTAAAGCAGTAGTGTGAGTAATGCATATTTGAATGAATTTAATATAGTTCTAATGCATTTTATATGCAATAGATAGCTTTCTGCACTTCCTCTCCATACAAACTTTAACTATGCCAAGTTTCACGTTCATCCGTTCGCCCAATTCCGTTAAAAAGGGATACAAAGATTAGGTTTCATGTATTAATATATAGATATTTAGGAAAGCACTACTTGATGTAATTGATAATTTAGTTTTAGCGAAGTGGATAAAGTGGAAATTTTGTCTATATACAAATATAAAAAAAAAATCGAGAAATCAACATTATTTTGTACAGGTAATACTTATCCATAAGAGGATAATTTATGACAAGAAATAAATATGGCATAATCAAAAAATAAATTATTTAAAAAAATTGTTAAGAAAAAAAATTGAGCCGTCACGGGACGCTTGGCAGATGTGAAACACATGTAACGTAGTAAACAACACTGTATACACTATAGGTATGCGAGCTCAGTGGGACAAGAGTGATTGCGCACAGTAGCTTGCGCATGGCATCGCGTCGCCACGTCTCGCCACGCCAACAGTCTTACCCTCGCCTATAGATGTTTCACATCAAAAGGTGACTGTTTATTCAATAAATATTTATATTCATTGCGGGCAAAAATTAAAAATTCAGAATCATATAGATGGCGACGCACGCCACACCTACTATTTCATATCAATAGTAGTAACTAGTGTATTTTATAGTAGTAGCCAGTGTATATCATAGCTTCGGCCACGTGGATCCTTATTAAAAAAACAGTTATTAATAAAGTCTATTTAGTTTTTTTTTTTTCAAATTGACTACGCTATTGACCAAGCGAGGTCTTAACAGCTTCACCGGACTACTAGGGCCGATTTTATTTTGACAACTAGCTCAAGGGTGCGCGGCACACCTCGGCTTTGGCTGTTGCCTGATACATGCAATTCGCGACATATCTGAGCTAACCTAAGCTAAGCTAACTATTCATACATATATGAGTTGTTGAAACATATATGTGTACCAAGCATACATACCTCAACAACCCTTATATATATTTCGTATCGGATAATATTCTAAACTATTTCAGTTTGATAAGGGAAACAAATAAAACCCTTCCACTTGCATGTGTAAGCGTGTATGCGTGCACGTGTGTGGAAGTGATATGTGTGGTCTATTTAGTATTAAGTCTATATACTTATCTACTTTTCCCTCGTATCCAACTCGCGTCGTTACGATGACAACAACTTTTAATACCCTGAATCGATTTTAATGAAACAAAGACTAAATGTGACTCGAGGATATGCTTTATGATTGTCTCTGATATTTGAACATGAACCTAGTAGTTTAGCAGTGATGCGTGTTCATATAAACAGACAGATAGATAGACATTTATAAAAATGATTGAAATGTTTTTTTTTATTACCTATTGCTAGACATCTGCAAATGGTTTTTTCACGGTGACCGGCCATGGACAGTGTGTCACTCGGTGGTCGCCATTGTTTTTGAATTGTAATGTGCCTACCATCAGGCATAGTGTAGTCACTTTGCCGTGTTACTATAAAAAAAAAACATACAGATCCCTAGACACCAGCAACAATATTTGTCATAAAAATCTAAAAAAAGTACTCAAGGAATCAGAAACCGCTGAGCCAACATACTTTTTTTTTTAAGTACAGAATAAACTTTAATTCACCAAATTTACAGTGAGATATTTACATAGGTTATATACGACTCGCAATAATTACACCATATTTCAAGGCAGGAAGTGATAACGCGTGTGTTCGACCCCCAGGTGATAAGATAGCGTTGATTACATACCGAGGTACGCGTAAACATGAAACGACTGCAAAAAATGTAGACGACATTGAATTTTATCTTGACCACGTGAGATTATATACAACTAGCCTTTGCCCGCGGATTCGCCTGCCCGTACCGGTTTTGGGGGCCGTTGAAGTATGTGAAGCAGAATTTTTGTAATTTCCGACAGTACCCCTCCCGCTGCTCAGCAAAAGTAATCAATACTCTTACCCCACCCCATGACTACGTAAATATAAGTATTTTCAGTTTGTTCTGGTTTCCTAACTGATTCATGGGCAGCAGTTAACCAAGTCTAGGTATGGTATACCAAGTCTAGGTATCACGAGAATGAAATTAATATTCCTTGTACATGTCGTGACTTTACGATAATTCCAGGTTATCATTATCGCTAATAATGTTTCGGTCGTGGGTAAAACCAAAGCCGTTTGCGTCAGAACATTTTTTTAAATCCAAAACGACATAACAGCGTCGTCTAGTGATGTATATTATAAGAAATAATAAAGCTAGAGGGTTTGTTTGTTTGGTTGAACGCGCTAATCTCAGGAACTACTGATCCGATACGAAAAATTCTTTCAGTGTTAGAAAGCTCATTTATCGAGGAAGGCTATTATAGGCTATTTAAATAGCCGGAGAGTTACAAATCGTTCGCTGTCGTTATATTGTCGGGTGGATTCGGTGAAAATGTTTCTAGGTCCTTTTGTAAGATACTTTGCGAAGGGCTTGAAGGTGTAGTTCAGGTATAGGTTGGGTTGGTTGGAGTCCTTGTCGAAATATTGAATTTTGAGGGACTTGACGTACGCTCGGATCGAAGGAATCTCCAAATCCTTATGGGGATTCTACGGACTTTTTAAAAAAATGACCTATGCTATTCGCTCTATGGCCTTACAGCTTCACCTAACTACTAAGGAAAATGAAAATGACAATTATACCATAAAATAAAATATAGACAAAAAACCAACAGTGATTAGAGGGACAAGCGCTACCATAGCGTACCATACCGTAGTAGCTGCACTAATTAAAAAAAAAGTTATTAAGGCGAGCGTTGAAGGCACTCGCCCTATTGAGTAACCAGCGCAAGGGCCTATGGGCAGCCTCGGCTTGGGCTGCTGCTGTAAGTCTCCTCGGACGCACTGTGACTAGTTTATATACCTTTCAATAAAGGAAGATCGAAAACTCTAGAAGGCTGACATGATTATTGCAATATACTTTCAAGACGCACTATTTTTAGCAACCTATCGTCTTTCGTTCCCACGGTCGATGAGTCATTCTTTGTTTACGTGTAACTAGTTCGCATAACAATTATAGCGGACAGCGGATAGTCAACAGCAGAAAACATGATCTCTTTAATAATTTGTTATTCGTTC
The DNA here is from genome assembly GCA_015888305.1 of Antheraea pernyi. NCBI lineage: Eukaryota > Metazoa > Arthropoda > Insecta > Lepidoptera > Saturniidae > Antheraea > Antheraea pernyi. The sequence goes on from MU159035.1 coordinate 59,153, forward strand.
TGTAAGAATAACATGCTACATTGTTATTTGTTATAACAATTATCACGTTTACCATTAAAAAAGATTTTGTTGTAAACAGAATAATTAAGAACTGTGTTTCAACACACGCAACCATGTGTTTGAGAGAAAATAATCGCACACTTTTTTTTATTATGCGATATATTTATGGCAAAGTCTCTATTATTAGATGTATATAATTTCCTGGTAAACAAACATACACAATTATGTACACGTATTTATTTATTTTGTTAACCGAATATAATATTGGCACTCGGCCAATGAAAGTCATGATTTGCAATTTCGCGCGACGTTTCGCATCTCTCATGTCACCCTGGTAGGTGTGCACTGATTTACTTCACATGCTACTAAAAATAAAAGTTTGTGGTGTGGTGTCTGTCCGTGTTTCATTTATACGTAAACAAGCTGATACCCGCGACTTCGCCTGCGTCGTTTATTATCTTAATTGTTTTCTTATATCTCAAAGGGATTAATTTGAGACAGCGTTTTCGACGATATCTCTCAGGTGGCTTGACTTTTTCCTACACTTCCAACAATGTCCGTTATATTTCAACCAATTTACACAAATCTTGACATTTTATATACCTAAATCGTGAATCACTTTATCTACTAACGTAAACCGCATGAAAATCCGTTCAGTAGTTTTTCAGTTTATCGCGAACAGACAGACAGACGCGGCGGAGGACTTTGTTTTATAATATTTATACGTAAATGTTTTACCCTTTTGGCAGGTGGTAGAGCCACGCTGAAGCTATTATTGGTTTCAGCACGATTGGGTCGGCTCGCGGGGGTAGTACCACCCCCTCTCATAGAAAACTGACGTGGAGTAACGCAACAATGAAAGTTGTTGCGTTTCGTTAGGTCAGTGAGAGCGCCGGAGGCGCACCTCCCATCCCTCTCCTCCCTCCCAACCCCTCTCCTTGACCCCTCCCAATCCCTCTCCTCGACCCCTCTCCCAAACACAGGCTGGCAACGCATTAGCGACTCCCCTGGTGTTGTAAGTGTCTATGGACGGCGGTGATCACTTAACATCAGGTGACCCGCCTGTTCGTTTGCCTACATTATAAAAAAAAAGCAACTCTATCCTTACGTATCCAGCCGTTTAAATTTGTTCACGGACCTGTATAAATATATAAAGGTATATAATAACGTGAACTTAGGCGTTTTTGAAGATTTTTTATTTACCTTCCCCCCCCCCCCCCCACCCCCCCCCATTAATGTCGTGACGTTTGTTGTATAACCTAACACTATTACCTAAAAATTTATATTGTTCTTAGTGAGCCTGACACATGGGTTGGGAGAACGACGGACAGTCGATTTGTTTTATTTTAGGAGTGTCATACGAAGCAGGTCAATATACCCGTATCAGTATGTTATAACATGGCACATACCGTTTTATCTTCCACATCGTAAGCTATACGGTCTGTTTATTATATAATTATCAGCTTTCAAATGTCGCTATTGCGGCATCCGAGTTCGCTATATACGAATGATGTTATTTTATATAACGATCGTTTGATTCCCGTCCGTTATCCTATATCTTATTCACATTCATTTGTATTTAAAAAATACATTAATTCAGTTTAACATTTTATTTAAAAAAATGTATGTAGTTTTCTTAGTGACTTTGCGACTTAATTTAGTTTTATGCCAACTATTGTAGTGCATTATCCTGTTACTTCGTCTGTATTATAATTATTTTATAACATCAATACTATATATACTAATATTATAATGCTGGAGGGTTTGTTTGGTTGAACGCGCTAATCTCAGATACTACTGGTCCGATTTGAAAAACTTTTACAGTGTTAAATAAGTCATTTATTAGAGAAAGGTTATAGGTATATATATCATCACGCTAAGACCAATAGGAGCGGAGCACCAATGAAGAATGTTTTAAAATCGGGGTGTTATTTTCCTTATGACAGTTTAAGCTGCGTTTTTTTCCTCGAACTGACTACGCTATTAACCTAGCAAGGTCTTAACAGCTTCACCGGACTACATGTTGTTAGCGTTAGCCCAAAGTAACTATTCCACGCGAACGAAGTTGCGCGCATCAGCTAGTATTTAATAAATAAAAAAACTGAATTAAATACGAACTTTCTTTTGAAATGATTATTTAAACGTCTTTCTGTTACAAATTGTGATATTTTCTACAAGAATCTAATAGCAATATAATTACACTATGTATCTACTTTTGGAATTGACAAAAAGCGTTTCCATTTATTTTTAAGATAAATATAAGTGAAACAAATAAACCTGGTCAAACTTTAAACGTATTTTCCTACGAAATTGAATTTATGAGTTACTTCTTTGGTCAAAGGTACGATGAACATATATTGCTAAACAACGCAGACGAAGTCGGGGGAGTGTCAGCTAGTATAATACTAGAAGAAAAAACTTTGTACCCATTTTTAACCGACTTCAAAAAAAGGAGGAGGTTATCAATTCGACTGTATTTTTTTATTTTTTTAATCACAATACGTGCACGGAGATAGATAGAATTTGGCATAGTTAAAGTTCAAATGAATAAGGAGTTCGGAAAGATAACATTTATTTATATGTGTTAAAATATCTATACATATAATAAGAACGAAAGTCTAACGTGTGTGTACACAGACCGTTGCAAGTGTGTAAGAATAAGTAATACGATACATTTCAATCATTTTTAGAGATGTTTGTTTGTACATGCATCGCTGCTAAAGTACTAGGTTCATAAAATCATAAAGCATATCCTCGTGTCACATTTACTCTTGGTTTCATTAAAATCGGTTCACTCTATCAAAAGTTATTGTAACTTAATGACGACGCGGCGTTAGTTCGAGAGAAAAGTAGAATAAGTAAATGGACTTAATACAATCAGAATATTTTATTAGCCACTGCATTTGGTTTCACGCAGACAGAGTCGCGGGCACAGCTTAGTTTTAAATAAAATTAAATAAAACATTTCTTATTTACGTTCATACTGAATCTCAAACACAACGAAGTCAAAAATACATATTGGTCTGCGGTCAAACAGTCGCTTTGAGTAGTGATTAGCTATCACTTAACAAGTCGTATGTAATAGGTATTTCAATAAATCGAAAATTAACGCATGTGTGACGTATTTGCACACGCTCGGAGTTGACGTAGTAAAAAAAAAAGTACGAAAAGAGGTACGAAAGTCGTAAGAAGTTTTGGGGCAACATTATGAGACATACAAAAATCTAGTAAGGAATTTCACATCTTGAAAATACTTGCAAGAAAGTCTGAGATGGTATATGCTTAAAGATACTATAACGACTCTTGTAATTAAAAAAAACTAGGGAGGAGGTTGAGTTTTCAGCGGGATCTTAAGTGTGTCAAGTAGTGGCTCTTATATTTTATTCTATATTAGCCGTGACCGCGACTCCGTTCGCGTGGAACTTAATGTAAAAAAAACAGTGGATTAATAATAAGTATCTGAGCTTCTTCTTCTGAACATCTGGACTTAGATAAAATCTTAACACCATACTATGGCTTAGTCACGAAGTTTTAATATATACATATAATAAAAAAAAAATGTAAATCTAACGTGTCTGTTCTCTTTAGATTTTTGTGAAAAAACATTGTACAAATACATTTCAATCATTTTTACAAATGTCTATTTGTTTGAACACGCATCACTGCTAAAGTATTTATTGGGTTCACGATAAAACCTCACCAAGAGAACCACAAAGCATTCCCACGAGAGTAACATTTAGGTTTTCGTTTCATTAAAATCGGTTCATCTATTTATCAATACTTATTGTAATTTTAATTAAAATGCGACTGAAGTACGGGGGAAAGGTATATAAGTAAATGTAATTAATATATTTAGATAATTTTATTAGTTACTGTTTTTTTTTTTACATTAGGTTCCACGTGAACGGAGTCGCGTGCTTAGCCAGTCTTATAATAATAAATAACACTTGTAAAGAAAGTGAAAAAAACGTGATGCAAAAAATGAAGGTGAAATTTCATTTTCGCGTACCAGGCGAACATAAGATAAACGGTTTCGTGTAAACACCGTATATCGATCTTGAAGGTCATCTAACTTCACCGGGCAAAGTCAAAAGCCTAGACGTCTCGACTGAACTAATCGCCCCTGTAGTTCAACGAACCCGTTGTCTGTCGCGATTTCGACGTCTTGTTTACTTTTATGATACCCTGGTACCTTTAGAAACCGTGCATAGATGACTTTCTTATGTTAATACTTATAACTAAGCTGTGCCCCGCGACTCGGCCCGCGTGTACTTAGATTTTTGTGCAACAATTTTTTTTTTTTTATAGTAGCACGGCAAAATGACTGCACTGTGCCTGATGGTAAGCACAGTACAATCCAAAAACAATGGCGACCACCGAGTGACACACTATCCATCGCCGGTCGCCGCTGTCATACCGGCCTGCGAAAAGGCTGGATATGCACAGGCTGATCCTGAAACCGGACCCGCAGAAGCGAATCACTATGACGGGTTTTTTCACCATATACACGGTGGTCGCGACCCAGTCGGGTTTCTAAACCCTACCACCCCGCAACAGTTGTTGCAGGTGTCTGGGAATAAGAATGAATACATTTCAATTATCCTTAGAAATGTCTGTCTGTCTGTTTGTTTCAACTCGCATCGCTGTTAAAATACTTGCGTCCACGATAAAACATTTAGTCTTGGTTTCATTAAAATCGGTTCACTCTATCAAAAGTTATTTTGATTTTGAAGTATTTTGAAGTTGCAGCTTGTATACAAGAAGTCTATTTAAAAAAAATGTCATGTCTTTTCGCAGTTTATTTGAATACAGTTTCTAATAACTTATAGGATTAATTTTATTAAAATCGACGACTCAAAAAAATTTATTTATTTATTTATTTATTTATTTTTATTTTGTTACTATATGTCAAAAACATGAAATATGAAGATGAAAAGTTGTATGTAATAAATATGCTTCTCAAAATTTCAAGTTTATAAATAAATAGCTCTGAAGTACATCAAATAGATAAGCAAACGAAAAGTAATTAACCTGCGAGATCTGCCATCTCGATATTTTGTTTTTCATGTCGCATATACTTTGGTTGTAATAACTGGAAATAAAGCAGCCAGTTTTTTGGGTTTAATTTTTACTGCAAGAAATGGATAATATATATTTTTTTCACCATATTATTAAGGAGGACTAAAGTACAAAATAATTTCCATAAATTTCATGCCGAGTATACGGACTTTTAGCATTTTATAGATAATATTATCTCATAATACTTAGTTCGTTTTAAAAATGTGGTAAAGAAAGAAACGTTTTTACATTTCCCAACTATTTCAGTATTTTCATTAAATTGCAATTGGGAAGTTAGCTAAAAATAATTTGCAGAAATCTAGACAGATATACATGTGACAGATTGAGTTAGTAAAAATATGTTAATAAATCCTAAAATTATGGCCATTTCAATAGTGAATTAAAATAATGTATGAGCAATTCTTAATTTTTGACGTAAGAGCCATATTGGTGTCTGTGGATCCAAGTAAAAGTAAATTGAGAGAAATAATGGAGTAAAAATATTCAAAATTTGTAATTTAGTGCTAGTGACGTGAAGTAACAGTGCTTGGATTGTTGCGTTTTGTTCGGTCAGTGAGAGTGCCGGAGGCCCATCTCCCCTCCCCATCCCTCTCCTCTCCTCCCTCCGTCCCTTTCCCCCCAACACAGGCTGGCTACACACTTGCGACTCCCCTGGTGTTGCTTCTATGTACGGTGGTGATCATTTAACATCACATGTTCGTTTGCCTATTAAAAAAAAAAGTAAAAGGACTGTACAAGTTATTCTTACTAACATTAAAAATGCAAACATGTATTTATTTGTTACACATTGACGCTTTAACTACTCAACCGATAATTATACAAGTTTTCCTACACGTTATCATAGTACAGAAAAGAAAATGTAAGTACGTTTAATTTAGATAAATACATCTAATAAATTGCAGTCTTTTTATTTGATTTCCTTATTTGTTCTCTATACTTTCTTATAGCTAAATGCGGAAACTTATAAATGAACTTCGCTTATGTTTAAATATGTAATTTTTTTTTGTTTAGTTTTAAGATGGGTTTTTATGTCACTTCATCTTTGAGGGGTCGCTAATTTTCTAAATTTTGCGTACATTTTGTGTTGTGCCCCAGGTTTGGAAGAATACCAATGTGCAACCAGTTCCCAACAACTATCGCCCAATAGCTATCACCTCAATGTTATGCAAAGTCATGGAACGGATCATAAATACGCAACTTATCCGGTACCTAGAAGAGCACTCCTTAGTTAATGATCGGCAATATGGCTTTCGTCCGAAACGATCAACGGGTGACCTTTTAGCGTACATGCTGCATTGATGGGGGGAGACAATTGATAAACATGGCGAAGCCATGGTAATCAGCCTCGACATAGCAAAGGCGTTTGATAGGGTTTGGCACCGAGGTCTTCTATCCAAACTTGAGGCATACGGTCTCCACGGCAACCTGTGTAGATGGATCTCCAGCTTTCTACATGAACGCAGAATACGCGTCCTCGTTGATGGACACAGCTCGCAGTTCATATTAGTTAATGCAGGAGTTCCTCAGGGCTCTGTACTTTCCCCAACCCTGTTTCTAATGCATATAAATGAAATGTTAGCCTCTGGTTGCATTCATTGTTATGCTGACGACAGCACGGTTCATGGTGGGTTTTGCAGTAGGCCCACGGCTAGTCGTGGCGAAACTGAGCGAATGCGGGCTGATCTTGTCAGTGAGCTCAACCAGTTCTTGGAACTCGTATTTTTTATGGGGAACAAGTAACTTGGTTGAGTTCATGAGAAACTCGGACAGAGTTACACCAGTGTTTTTTAATTTAGATTTGCTAAACCACAGCTTATCCCGGATCACTACACTCTGGAGCTTCAGGAGAATCGGTCTTGGTTTGTGAACTGATGAAGGCCGTCCCATCCTGTGGCACCGTCGTATATCAGTGCTAGTGAAATCTGACATTTTCAGAGTGTCCTTGATAACATTTGATACAACATCTGTGACTGACTCATTCTTCTCTTCTGTCACACCGTGCAGTAAAAGCATTTTTCTTCGTGACCTCATCTCTAGACTGTCGACTGTTCTAGCCAACAGTTCCATCTGGCGATGGAGAGACCCCAGAGCCTCCACTACAAAAGATTTAAATGTTAAAAAATCAGTAGACAGACTGATAGTGCTGGGAGTAGTGCTGGGTACTTTCTGAAGTTCAGCTTCGAAGTTCGCCATCCTTTCATGAAACGTCACCATTAATTCCGATAGTGATCCTTGTAAGGATTCCATGTTATATATTTATTGCTGTTAAATAGGAAAACACCACTGGACCGACAGGTATTTTACACTAACATTAATCTAACACTATTTAAAACTCAATAAGCTTATTTATTCTTAGATTTAAAATAATTACAAGAGGAGCAGAAATTTTCGCAGTTAATAGCCCGCCTACCCGCTTTTTTGTATATATTTTTGACACAACCTGCCCATATCTTATTTGGTTATCCTCTACTCCTATTGCTACTCTTTGGAACTGTATCAGAACTCTCCTTTAATAAAAGTATTGTTAGCACTCTCCGTACTACTATTGACTTACTATTGACTAATCGGGGGTGTTACTAATAACCTGACATGCCATTGGTCGAAAGTTATCCGCCAGTCGTAACTTGACTGAATGCTATAAAAGGCGAGTCGGTAGAGTCATTGGGGACATTCTTGCTCGGTCGTCTCTCTGGAAGGTTGTATCGCGTGATTGTTGTTGTATTGCGAGAATTTTTTCCAATTTACATTGTTATTTGTATTTCTCTGGGTTTTTATGAATTATTGTGTTACTTGAGTTATTTAATTATTTATGTGAGTTCTCGTGTTGAGATGTGTAATTTTGTTATTTTTTATATAAATCTATTTCTGGTATTCTAATATTGGAAGTGGGATTTATTTTTAAATTCGATTTACTTCTGATATTTCTAATAGTATTATGAAAATCCGTAGCATGATGGTAGGGCTTTTTCTAAATCCACTTCGCTAAGTAACCCACAAGTTGATAATCTATCACCAAGCACAGGCAAAAGTTTAACAAAGAAAAATAGCCGTGTACCTTCTATTTTATGTTTTGCTTACATGAGTTTCATCTCTCCACATGACATGCTCATACCTTGCAAAGCTATTATTCCCTTGAAGTATCAAATTTTATGTCACTGGTGGTACTTTTTAACTACAGAATACTAAAACAAAATGCTTTTTCTGCGTAATGTTTGACAAAAGGACGTCTAGTCCTATTATACTTAAGATTTATAAAAAGCGAGCGAAACTGACGGGTAAAAGCTAGTTCAAATGTAACAATGGTAAAGCGTCACAGTCGAGTGTCAACATTCAAGTCGTCCGTCAGCAAGGAACGAACAATGGTCCCGCTAAGGATTGTTAGGCCATAGTCGTCGACGTGGGTTCTACATAATGGAACGTGTCGTGTCATACCGAGAGCTGGTAATTGTTCTTGTTATGGTATGTCTGTAGCAGGTAATTTGTTTTATTTGTTTCATATACACTCTTTTACACGTCTACAAATATATATAGATTTATGAATATTACAAAAATTGTGGCTTTATAAAATCACGATGCAAGTTAATCTTTTTTTTAAATCGTAGGCATGTAACTGAAAATTTACGGAAAATTATTCGATTTAGGATATTAAAATCGCGTTTTTAATCTTAACTTAATAATTGGAAATGGGAATTATAACGGGAAATCATAGGAGACAAGATATCCGAATTTAAATTTCAATTTCAATTTGCATATTACAGTAAGGAATACAGAATAAATACAATCATTCAGATGATAGACGTATATTAAAACTTGAGCACAATATTTATTTAAAACATTGTAATACAGCCATAGATGCCGCCATATTGGTCTTGCCTGCAAGACCGAGCGCCCTTCATTTACCCCTACTCCGCGGCTGGCTGTAATTCGACATGCTATAGACGAACGAAATTTGAGGCGATGAAAAAAAGGTTTCACTTTAATAATAATATCTCATAATTATACCCTCTTGTAAAGGTCCCATTATTGGACAAAAATACTGCAGGCCAATCCACAATATATTATCGATTTTAAGAACGATCTGTTAAATCGTTAAATCTCTAGTTCTCTGTGTAGGTCGGTAATAATTTTCAAAGTTTGTGATAGGAAAACACTACTGGACCGACAGGTATTTTACACTAACATTAATCTAACACTATTTAAAACTCAATAAGCTTATTTATTCTTAGATTTAAAATAATTACAAGAGGAGCAGAAATTTTCGCAGTTACGACAGCGCGTTATCTTTTAACTTTTTTAAATGAACAAAACTTGCACTAAGATAAAACGGGTAGGCGGGCTATTAACTGCGAAAATTTCTGCTCCTCTTGTAATTATTTTATCTTAGTGCAAGTTTTGTTCATTTAAAAAAGTTAAAAGATAACGCGCTGTCGTAGGTAATTTTCCGGCGCTCCGGTATTTTTTATTATAGTACCTTATCAAAACTTTATTTAATAATTTAATACCCTCGCACAATAAATACACAAAGATGTATAAATATTTATGACGATTTTAGAAAAATAAATACAATAAAATAATTATCATATCTCTTTATATTAATATATTCGAGATAAAAATATCACGAGTGGGACTGAAATGGTGCGATGTTTAGATAAGTCTAATATATTTTTGTATGTTTATATAAAGTTGTATACACGCGGGCGTTTTTTTTGACGCCCGTTGAAAAAACTGTTCGATTCACGTAACTGATATAGCGTGTATCATATATCGTATCGGGATCGTAGACGTTCGTTTTGAAGTAAAACGTCTTATGGTAGTACGGTAGGGAAAAATTCTCGTTACGCGTTAAACGTAAGGTAGGTAGGTATTAATTTGTACGTGTAATTATGTATAAATGTCTGTCTGGGTCTAGTGGTGGTAGAGCCACGCTGAAGCTATATTAATGGTTTCAGCATGAATGGGTCGTCTCGTCCGGGGTAGTACCACCCTCTCATAGAAAACCAACGTGAAGTAACAGTGCTTGCATTGTTGCGTTTCGTTCGGTCGGTGAGAGCGCCGGAGGCCCACCTCCTCTCTCCTCTAACCCTTCCCCACAAAGGGTGGCAACGCACTTGCGATTCCCCTGGTGTTGCTAGTCTCCATGGACGGTGGTGATCACTTAACAGCAGGTGACCCAACTATTCGTTTGCCACCTATGGCATAAAAAAAATTGTGTAACAAAATGACTAAATGTTAGTTAAGTATTTATTATACTACGGAACTTCGTATGGCATATAGTTTATGAGCATTATTATATATATGTAACTAGCTGTGCCCGCGGCTCCGTCCGCATGAGCCTAATGTAAAAAAACAGTGATTAATAAAATGTTCTGAATGTATTAAGTCTATTTACTTATATCTACTTTTCTCTCGTACAGTTCATTCAGTTCATTAAAATTATAATATTTTTTGTATACAGTTAACCGATTCTAATTAAACTTAGACTAAATATTACACGAGGATATACTTTATGATTTGTTTGGTGAGGATTTATTAGGAGCACAATACTTTAGCAGTGATGCGTGTTCAAACAAACAGACTGTTCTAAAAATGGTTAAAATGTATTTTATTACTTATTCCGAGATACCCTCAACATTTTTCCACAAAAAAGTACAGACATAACGTGTCTTTTTTACATTCTTAGTGTATGTATAGAAGTTTCACTTCCTGCGCTTACATACACGGATACACGTACTGTTTTTATAGCGTTTTTAAGAACGCTCGTGTATATCACTCGAGACCTTATTTCGTTCGTACGGAAACGTGTTTGAATCGGATTTTTGAAAGTTAGTTTTGCTTGAGTAAATATATTATTTCTAGCAAAGATAACACAAATGGGAGGACTTGTGAGGCGGTCATATACGAATAATTGATTAGTTTGTATCGTATTTTTTATTATAAGTGAAGCTCCTTTATGGGAGGGCTTAGGAATTTTGTTCGGTAACATTTTCGTGTGACGAAGCAGTGGCAGCGGTAAACACCTGGAGTAGACGTAGTGCCAGTTCGGCAGCTCCTCATCCCCGGCCTATAGGGGATTGAAGGCACCATGGGGATTTAGTCCGTGCAAGTCGGACATACCCCACCCTCAGCTGTCCGCCTAGGGTGGGGGAATCCGTAGCGATTTCCCCATGTTAAAAAAAAAGCGGTAAACACCTATCGTGTTCCGGTACACGCACTGGAGAGCCAATCACCACCCAAGTAAAAAAAAATCATTGTTTTATTTTCAAAGTTTCATCATCATCAGCCTGTAAGTGACCCACTGCGGGGCCATAGTCCTCTCCCCTAAGGAAGGTTGTTTTTTTCTTTTTTTTTTTATTGTAGCAAGGCAAAATGACTGCACTATGCCTGATGGTAAGCACAGTACAATCCGAAAACAATGGCGACCACCGAGTGACTTAATATCCATCGCCGGTCGCCGCTGTCATGCCGGCTTGCGAAAAGCTGGATATGCACAGGCTGATCCCGAAATGAGACCCGCAGAAGCGAATCACTATCACGGGCTTTATCGCCATGTACATGGTCGTTGCGACTACTAACCCGCTTTCGCCGTTGCCTCGTTCGTTATTCACCTGGGTGCACCACGTGCAGGTGAGGTTGGCTTGGATGCCTCAAGTTTTAGATGTTATTCGACACCCCTTACACCCCTTGGTATGGTATGCTTGGTATGAGTACAATCACCACGCCAGCGTACGTCGTATTTGCGATTTCAAACTGTGAGAAATCTACAGTTCTATGTGTTTTCCCACATACAGTAGTACTAAAAGAATATTCCTCAGGTTCAGGTTTCCTCACGATGTTTCCCTTCACCGTTACCCGATAGTGCCTACCAATTTCAATTGGTAAATTTACGCGAATTCCGAAATATTCGTTGGCACATGCCCTTCGCTCAACAATAACTAGATGAAGGGTCACGTACAAAATTGAAGCTAAAATCTGTCCGTGTAAATATATACTTATGTGTAGCTATTTGTTTACTAAGAAAGGAAGAAAAAAAGTTTTAAAACTGTTTCAAGTTCAACCTAATTACATGTTATGACCCAGTAATATAGTCACAAATGTTCAAAATATTATCTAATACTTACGATAAAACGAGCAAAGTAATAAATTACTGCCCTCACAAATGAAAAGACAACATAAACAACATTTACTGTGAATTCAACCTTAACACGTAATGAATAAAGTACGTTTTCCTGTTATTGTGCGTGACGAGGCCAAACATTTGTATCACAGGTTTAAAATCGGTAATTTTGTTCAAAATTTAATATTATTTGTTAGTTTAAAGCTTAAAATATATTCAACATGTATTTAACGAAAGTAAGATACTCCGGCCGTTAAATTGCTTTTTCGGGTATTATTTTTGCATATTTTGAATACACTGCGGCATGTGAAACGTGCTTACATTGGCTGTGTTTCGAACAAACTAAACAAAATAAGGGCACACATTTCAAGTGAGCTCTTATTTACCGCGACGTATTTTTCGCGCCGACCCTTTATCTAGTTATTGTTGATCGAAGTCTATATTATAAAGCTGGAGCATTTGTTTGTTTGTTTGGTTGAACGCGCTAATCTCAGGGACTACTGGTCCGATTTGAAATAATCTTCCAGTGTTAAATAGCTCATTTATTCACTGAGACCAATAAGAGCAGACTGCTAATGAAGGATGTTTCAAAATGGTTTTTTTTCCTTTTGAAAGCTTCCGCTGCGTGTTTATGTTAATATGGATTTTAATCTATCCTTCGGGAAGAGTACTCTGGACCTAGACAAAGAGTATCCTATGCCTTTTCTTGTCTCCTTGCAATACTGATAAAGTATATGTTTTATGTGTTGTATACTATTATTTCACGTCGGTTTTCTACGAGAGGGTGGTACGTACTACCCCGGACGAGCCGACCCATTCATGCTAAAACTAGTAGTAGCTACAACGTGGCTCTACCACCTTCTAAAAAAACTTCTCAAAAAGATTTACTCAAATCTGACCATTAGTTCCTGATATTAGCGCGTTCTACCATACAAGCAAACAAACAAACTCTTCATCGTTATATATATTAGTATTGATTTTTACGAATCCTGTTTAAGAATTAAGATACTTGAAATATCTGCTACATATTTAAAATGTATTGCTATTTTTAGTCAACAATAAATTTAGTTTCGAGCGGAACGTTCTAGATTCGTAGAACATTCTAGACGACGTTATTATAATTAAATGTTAACCTGTGTATAGATTCGTTTCTTTGGTGCGAGTTTCATTACGGGCGATCAGTTTGTTTTTACAGTTCCACAATTTTTGCAGCCCGCATGACGGCTGTCACGTATACCTATTAATTAGGTCTTGGAGATTTTCATTTAAGGCCGCGAATTTTTACGTACATTCTCCCTTACGTTCTCTCCATTAATAGTGATTCGCTTTTGCGAGTCGCGTTTCGGGATCAGCCTGTGCATATCCAGCTTTTTGCAGGCCGGCATGGTAGTGGCGACCGGCGATGAATAGTGTGTCACTCGGTGGTCGCCATTTTTTATGGATTGTACTGTGCTTACCATCAGGCATAGTGCAGTCATTTTGCCGTGCTACAATAAAAAAATAATTAAATGAGACTATATAATTATCTCCGAAACCATTACGGATATTAAGAAATCTAGTATAAATATAAAAAATAAATATAAATATAAAAAAATGTTTAAAAAAAAGTATCTGTAATAACAGTGAAGAATATATATCGATTTTACTATTAAACCGTGTCACGTGATTACGTGCGCCGGCGCATGTTTATTGTTTTGGGCTTCGTCGAATTGTGATCGCCAATTTGTAAATCTTATACGAAGAGTGGTATGAGTCACGCCGTTGGCGCAGTTTGTCGTAAATATTTATACCGTGTTATTGGGTATCAGGCGAATACTGATTATCCATCACATTTGACGTGGTCGTGACATTTGTGACCCTGAGGGACCCTTGACGTATGTCTGTTATCATTTTTTTTTTCGATTCTTATATATGTATATAACTACTAGCTGCCAGCTCCGGCTTCGTTGATAAGAAAAAAATGTATTTTATTTAAAAGAAAACGTGGGGTGCTTTTTGATATATTTTTGAAATGATAATCCTTCTATTCATATCTGTCAATAAAATATTTATAACTACCGACACCATGCACCCCCGCTTTAAAAAAAATGAAATACATTTTTTTCTGTTTACAATATAATTCATCATCATCATCATCATCTGATGATGCCTGTAAGAGACCCACTACAGGGCCATAAGCCTCTTCCCGAAGGAAGGTATGGGCGTAATCACCACGCCAGCCCACGAAGTATTGGCGATTTCAAACTGAGAAATCCACAGTTCTATATTGTTCCCACATACAGTAGTACTAGAAGAACATTGCTCAGGTTCAGGTTTCCTCACGATGTTTTCCTTCACCGTCAGCCGATACTGTTACCAATTTAAATTAGTAAATGTACGCGAATTCCGAAAAATTCGTTGGTACATACCGGGGTTCGAACCTGCGGACACTACAAAATAATTAATTTTTTTTTTTTTAAATACACTATTCTAAATCAAATTTATTTTCTATTTTTTTATTTTGATTTTCTATAATAGCTATTATTAAAAACTATTATCCATTTTAGTTTATGTTCTCATGATCTTCATATTTTACTTGTACTATATTTGAAGAAGTCGAAATATAACGTAAAAAAAAAATTAGGAACGGCTTAATTTGAAATTGTCTCATTTTGAAAATCAACCGACTCCTGTACATTGTTTTGTCCACTTGCGAAAAGTGTACTTTTTACTCTCCTTCATGAGAATGAGATAAACGGAATAAAAGCGGGATCGTCCTGCCCATAACGGGGACGTGCGGTCACGTTACGTATACGTGACCTAGGTCTCGTAAGACAATGTACCTCCGAGCGTTATCTGTTTTTAATTCAAACAACGATGTTTGATTTTCTCTTGTCTATATATATACATACCTCGGCATGTGATAATAAATAAATTATGTCCTATTATAGTATACTAGTGGGCGCCCAGTGGTCGACATTCGACCATAATTCATTGACTTTTTAAAGTTTGAACATTATTCGGGTTCTTCTGTCAAAGGGTATACTTCTATTGTCAATGTCGTGTGGTGCCGATAGAGTAGAATAGCATCACCCTATATCTTCCCATGGGTATCGTAAAAGGCGATTAAAGGAGTGTGAGATAGTACTGACCCCTTGTACTTTCTCACTGTGATACTGTACCATCCGTCCGAGTCCTTCTCCGGTCGTAACGGTCCCCGTTCCACTGGGTCCAGAAGAATAAGGACGAGTATGTGCACCTGTTTCTTGCGCGTACATTTGTGCACCTTAATATATCCTGCGCATATGACCGCTTCTAATACTGGACTCCGAGTGCGCATCAGCGCCATTTCTAAGTTTAGGGGTCAAAGTGGTCGCCATGGCCGAAACCGGTCGGAACAATCAATCATTGTCAAAGGTTTTCATCATGGCTACTCGGTTATTTGCGACTTTTTTAAATTGTATAAACGTAAAAGCGGTTACGTAAGGTGGTAAGGCTCTCAAATTCTAAGTAAAGATAACTTTACGAAAATAAAGAAATTTATCGCAATCCATGACACAATTATCGATTAATTTTACACGATATCATCGGTAGGTGGTATTTACCTGGATGATATTGAATTAAATGTAGTATATATATGTACATTATAAGGAATAGTGATACACCCAGTGACATTGTTTGGAAAGTAATGGACACACAATAGAATCAAATAATGAATCCAAAACAAAGAAGTTATTAATACTACCATTAACTTGATTTACTCTTATGACAACGTGAAGCAAAATGGAAGCAGTCCTGCCACCTAAAAAATTTAGACATTCAATAACACCAAAGAGAATAATAATTATTTCAGTGGTTCCATAAATGATGTATCAATTATTTATTAATGTATGTTTTTTTTTTTTTATGTCATAGGTGGCAAACGAACAGGTGGGTCCCCTGCTGTTAAGTGATCACCACCATCCATGCACACTAACAACCCCAGAGGAGTCGTAAGTGCGTTGCCATCTTTCGGAGGGAAGGGTTAGGGGAGGGAAAAGGAGAGGAGAGAGGAGAGGGGAGGGGAGATGGGTCTCCGGCGCTCTCACTGACCGAACGAAACGCAACAATGCAAGCACTGTTACTTCACGTCGGTTTTCTATGAATGTATGTTATGAATTTACATATTATAATATATTATTATTATACAATTAACCTACAATTTGACCAGTTGATTTCAAAGGGCATGCAACGTCAGTCATGTTAAAAATATTGAAAAAGGTAATTGGAACGTAAGAGTAAAATGACGGATGACTTTGTCAAAACGTCTTTTTCATTTACATGTGTGTATATGTTGTGTAAAATTGAAGCAGTAGTGTGAGGAATGCATATTTTAATTAATTTAATATACTTGTAATGCATTTCGTATAAAAAAAAATTATAAAAGAATATTTCACGTTCATCCGTTCGCGCAATTCTCTCAAAAAGGGATACAAAGTTTAGGCTTCACGTATTAATATATATGATTTTTGAAGTGATGTGTGTCTTTGGGTCACGGTAAATATAACATGTTATAAAAGAATGTACCTCTGCCACGTGTCTGTCTGTCTGTTCGCGATAAACTCAAAAACTACTCAACGGATTTTCATGCGGTTTACACAAATAGATGAAACCTCGAATCCTAAAGCATATCCTCGAGTAACATTTAGTCTTTGTTTCATTAAAATCGACTCAGGCTATTAAAAGTTATTGTAATTGTAACGAAGCGAGTTGGATACGAGGGAAAAGTATATAAGTAAATGGACTTAATATACTCAGATGATTATTATGAATAAAATATAATAGCCACTAACTAACATGACAAAGATCCTACCAAAAAATCGGCTGAGTGCCCTAAGCGCTCGGCCTTAGTAGTCCGGTGAAGCTGTAAAGACCTTGCCAGGTCAATAGCATAGTCAGTTCGAAAAAAAAAAAAAACCTACCAAAAACTCGAATTTACCTCAACCACTAATGAAAAGTGCGTAACAATGACCCGATTGGGACGCAGCCAGTGTTACTCAAACCACACATATGCATACAATAACACAATGCTTTATTTATTCTGACTGGAAGTGGTAGGCGTGAAGTATTATCTTTCACCCACACTATCGGGTTTCAATTGCGTTCGAGACACAGATATAGGTGTGACAGAATAAGTCAAGGTCGGTGCGCAGTGCGCTCGCGCCATCCAGCTACATATTGGCACCGTGGAAAATGTGTCGACAGATCCACTGAACTGATTTCGTTTTCAAGTTATAAAATAGGTGACGAGACACCTAGTTAATTACATCGCGTTCGTCATTAGTGTTGCCAGTTCACTCCCTAATTCCGGAATTCGGTAGGAATTTTTGTTAAATTATGATATATCGTAAAATTGTAATAAAAACTACTTTATTGGTTACATTTTTATAATAAAAAGTATTTTAATTAAATATATATTTGAAGGTGGTAGAGCTACGCTGAAACTATTACTGGTTTCAGCATGAATGGGCCGGCTCGCCCGGGGTAGTACCACCCTCTCATAGAAAACCGACGTGAAGTAACAGTGCTTGCGTTGTTGCGTTACGTTCGGTTAGTGAGAGCGCCGGAGGTCCACCTCCCTTTCCCTTCCCGCTTTTCCTACACCTACCCCTCCCCCATACACGAGTTGGCAACGCACTTGCGACTCCCCTGGTGTCGTTAGTGTCTACGGACGATGGTGATCACTTAACATCAGGGGCCACACATGTTCGTTTGCCTGCTTTTGATAAAAAAAAAATTATATATAGAAATATGTTAAAGACTAAACAAAAATAATTTTTTCTATATTATAGTGGACGTTACTTTGCGTTTCTGCCTGAAATTGATTGGCCGCTACCACATCTAACTTCAACAAAAAGCACCTGAACATATTATATCTGAAACTAGTATTATAATAAAAAAAACCCAAATATTAATAACTAAAATTAGTTTGATGTTAGATGTCCTTAATCAAGAAACGCCTTCTTCAATCTATACATAAAATACGAATGTAAATCTAGCGTGTCTGTAGACTTTAGATTTTTGGAAAAAAAACGTGCCTAGGAGTAAGTAATAAAATACATTCCAATCATTTTTAGAAATGTCTGTTTGTATGAACAGGCATCACTGCTAAAGTACTGCGTTCACGATAAAACCTTTTCGAGTAAATTCTAAAGTATATATCCGAGTAACATTTAGTATTTGTTTCATTAAAATCGGTTCAGACTATCAAAAGTTATTATGATTTAAATTACGCGACTTAAATACGAAAGAAAAGTATATCACGATTCACGCGGACGAAGTGTCTGTATCCGCATAGAAGAAAGAAAGAAGAAAGAAAATATGTTTATTGCAGCAAACACGTGGATAACACAATAGTAGAAAATTAGAGTTACAAAGATGTATATAATATAGAAAAGAAATAAAGAATGTACGTTAAAACATATTAAAATTATACCACGGTTTAACTGCAAAGGCGCACAATTCAGCATGTGCTGGTTGCCACCTTTACAAATGGCCCCAGCGCTGATCTTCCATTGTGGCCAAGTGGGTTTAGTTAAATTAGTTATACATAGCTAGTTAAACATAAAATTTACGATTTTTTTTCTCTTTTTTTTCCCCAGAATCATTTACACTTTGAAAATAAGAAGGTATACGAGGAGTATAGAATAAGGACGTGGGTTCAAAACTCTAGAAAAGTATAAAATCATGTTTATACATCATAGAAAATATAAGTTGCCACGCAATGACTCTAGACTTGTAGTAACCGACGTTCAGATATTACTGCAGGAACCGGTTGTTTACATATATATATATATAATGAATTCTACAGCATGATGCATGCCTGTAAGAGCGTACACCTGTGGAGAGATCGTAAACACGGCCGCGCGGGCATGCTGCGCCCACGCAATCGATCGCGCCACCTCAGTGTTTACGCGCACGTTCCATATTTAAACATTCAAACGTTTTAAACTCAGTCACGCTCTGACGGTCGACGCGTTCGGACGCGTCGGGCGGTGACGTTCTCTGTTTTGTCAGTGTTTATAAGTTTTCTTTTTTTACGTTCTGCGAAAGCGATAGTTTTATTACGCAGTTTACTATTTTATTATCGTGTTGAGGTGTGAGGGATTATTTTGGATAGTTGTTAAAATGATGGAACCGAAGAATCTCGATCCTGCCGACGGTTGGTACTACTTACTTATATTTTGTTTTCGATCATTGTTTACATTTCTCGTAATAGTGATAAGGGATTTTATCGCTGTTAATAAACTACGATGACGTACGTCGGGTTTTACATGGCACTATTTTGACGAGTTCTAACTCGCAGTTTGCGAATTCGTTGACTTGTAAATTATTTTATTATTACATCAGAACTGCGTGGTCTGATCTTTGGATTATCTGTGCGCTGTCTCTTATTATTTGTTTATCATTTGTACTTAAATCCTATGCACTTTCTACTGATTTTAAATTACTCTTGTTTTAATCCACTGGACTGTCAAAACTGATAAGGGGTTTAAAAGCTCCATTATTATTAATATTAATATATACGTATTAAGTTGTTTGTTGACAACCTGTTGGTTATTTTCAAAATCAAAATATCCTTTATTCAATTTAGGCCCTGAGAAGGCGCTTATGAACGACAAAGCGACTACCGGTTCGGAAAACGGGCCAGTCATCGAGAAGAACCGGCAAGAAACTCGATCTGGTTTATCTTTTCATGTTATATATTTTTACAGTAACATAAATATTTACATTCGTTATTAGTATATGCACAAAGAGGGGCGTCATTTCCCGACGTCACAATCGTTTACATATTGATCCACCCTATAATAAATACCCTTTAGATATTAAAACCAGCTTGGCATGGTTCTTGAACTCACTATCCGGCAAATCGGTAATGTGTTTTGGGACTTTGTTATAAAACCTAACACTATTACCTAAAACACTGTTTTTGGACTTGGTGAGCCTGAAGCATGGAATTACCAATTTGTTGCTGTTTCTAGTATTTTATTAGAAGTCGATTTGCCAAGCATACTGTGTATGGTGCTTATGTTTGAAATGATTTTTTTACGATTTTTTGGACTAGATGCAAAATGTTGGAATTATGAACAAAAATTCTCGAAATTTGAGTTCTAATAATTAACTCTAAGTACTCTGCTAAAATGTGAGAAGATTTCCGTTTTTTGTTACTTCATACTTCATAAGAGGCAAACGAACAGGCGGGTCACTTGATGTTAAGTGATCACCGCCGTCCATAGACACTAGCAACATCAGGAGAGTCACAAGTGCGTTGCCAGTCTGTGTTTGGGGGTATAGGGGTTGAGGTGAAGGGGGAATGGAGAGGAGAGTGGAGGGAAGGTGGGCCTCCGGCGCTCTCACTGAGCGAACGAAACGCAACAATGCAAGCACTGTTACTTCACGTGGGTGTTTCTGTGTGTCGGTTGGTAGTACCGCGGGCGAGCCGACCCATTCGTGCTGCAACCAGTAATAGCTTCAGCGTGGCTCTACCACCTACAAAATTACAGGAATACTTTGCTTTTTTTAATATTTATAACTCGACTACGCTATATGCTATCATATCGTTCGAACACAGAAATTACTTAAAATTGACCGCTCTACAAAAGGGCCTATTGCGACTTAAATGTAAGTCATACAGTGAGGCAGATCCCACTGAAGTCAAATTTTGTAGGAATTTCCTATTTTGTTTTGTCATTTTATTATTGACTGAACCTACAGGAAAATGTTATTTCAGATATTTGTAGGAAATTTAATTTTCCACAAAAAAGTATTTTAACTAAATCTCTAAGATAGGTATTTCTCGAGATGTTGAGTTTTAACTTCTTTGTAGCGTACAATTTTAACGGAGTATTGAGTTAAATTTAAAAATTAAATCACCTTTTTTTTCTTTATTACAGTTTTTTTTTATATTCATCTACTTTTCGAGCTGCTATATAATTTCGTTATTCTTTCAACGTGCAGGGTTCGATTTATTTCTTACAATTACATACATGTTACAGACTCGATGCGTTATTGAGACTGATTGATTGACAAACTTAGTGTACTTAGACTATAACTTCGAAAGCGAAGATTGCGTTCAGTCACTACTTACCGAGGTTTAAGCTGAGCTAATGATTCAAGGCTTAATCGTCACTTACCATCTGGTGAGATCGTGGCTAAGCGCGTAAATGTAAAACATAAAAAAAAGGAATATTAAGTAGACGATGCCCCAAAACTGAGCGCAAGTCATCTGTAAAAACCCCATTAAAATTTGTCTAGTAGTATTAGAGATTGACGTGTTCAAACACACAGACACTTCAATATTAATATTGTATTACTCTCACTTTTTTTTTTTTTTTTTAACGGGGGGAAATCCCTTATGGATACGCCACCCTCCCGGGGGAGAGGGTGGGTTATGTCCGAGTCGCACGGACTAAAACCCCACGGTGTACCGACAGACCGTTTTGTGGGGGCGGCAAGGGATCGTTCAAGCTAATCAACCTTGTAGAGCCGCCCGGCGGCGGAAGGTGACCGCCGGGCTCCTACCTATAGAGGGACAGACCGGGTACACACCGGCTGCCCCCCTTCGTCCGCCGGACCTGTGCAATAAGGAGATGGGCCCCCCGACCCATCCCCTCAGGTCCGGCTACGGTGGCAGGAGGAGTTGGGCGAAGCGCCTTCTCCTCCTGCCTGTCCTCCTTTGGCGGAGACGGCCACTTTGAGGGTCTGCCTCGCGGGCCCTCTCCGCCTCCTCCTTCTGCGAGATGACCTCCTCGCAGAAGGAGGCCATCGCTCGCCAAGCCTGTTCGCTGCCGAGCATGGCCGAAACCACGCTCGGCAGCGATAAGTCCGTTCCCACGGCCGCCGCCAGGATGCGGCGCTGCTCCCCCCACGCAGCACACTCAGACAGCGTGTGCTGCGCGGTATCTTCCTCAGCGCCGCACTCGTGGCAGGCGGCCGTCGGCTCCCTGCGTGCGATCCGGTGCAGGTACCACCCGAAACAACCGTGTCCGGTGAGTACCTGCACCAATCGGAACGTCAGGGAGCCCCACTCCCTGGCAGTCCACTCCCGCAGGACCGGGCGGACGGCTTGTATTACTCTCACTACCTTATACTAAATCATCTTTGGTAAACACTTTTATCTTCTTTCTATAGATAAAATGATAAATCAGCTGGTTTATAGATAAACAGAATCATTATCTATATATTAATACGTGAAGCCTAATTAATCTTTGTATCCCTTTTTAACGGAATTGGGCGAACCGATGAACGTGAAACTTGGCATAGTTAAGTTTATATGGAGAAGTGCAGAAAGCTATTTATTTTATATAAAATGCATTAGAAGTACGTTAAATTAATTAAAATATGCATTACTCACACTACTGCTTCAACTTTACACAACATATACACACATGTAAATAAAAAAGACATTTTGACATCTGTCAATAAAGGACTTCAAAAAAGGTTGTGAAGGAGGTTGCTATGCTCGACTGTATGTATTATTTTACTCTTACGTTCCAATTACCCTTTTTCATTCTACATTCAACAATGATATTAACCCTAATAAAATTCAAACTTAAAAAAATCAATGAACCTTGGTCGAATGTCGACCACTGGGCGCCCACTAGTATAATAAACTACGCCTATTATCAAGTGTTGGAATTGCTCTTTATTTAAGTTAAAAATCGCGCGATATCGTTGGAAAATAACAAAAAAAATGATGCGCAGATTTTTTTTAAACAGAAATGCTAATGAGATACGCTCGGGTTAGAAAGAGAGATATTTTGTGTAGTGAGGTGTTTTTTTATTATGTTAATTTTCGCGCAAACATGAACATCTGCCCAGGGGCCCCAACTTTAACGCCCTTGACCTTTCCAATACAGTAGGTGTATAGTTAGATCGTGTAGCACAGCGGTGGCCAACCTTTTTATAAGCAAATGCACAGTGAAAAACATATTACAGTGCTGTGGAAGCATTTTTAATTATCCTAAATCTATACTTAACATTATAAACCTGGAGGGTTTGTTTGGTTGAAAGCGGTAATCTCAAGATTCGATTTAAAAAAAAATGTCAGTGTTAGATAGCTCATTTATCGAGGAAGGCTATAGGTTATATATCATAACGCTAAGACCAATAGGAGCGGAGGCACCAATGAATGATGTTTCAAAACCTTTTTTAACATGCTTTTGTTAGCTTCACCTGTATGTATGTTTGTAACCGACCCCTTTGAGCTCGATTTTGTCCTACTTTGAATGATTAGATTTAATTCAAACTTTGCACGCCTGTCAAAGGTCGATGACAATGCAATAATCCGAAAAAAAAAGTTAAAAAAATTTAACTGTAAAATAAATAATAGTTAAAAAAAACTAAAGAACACGCTTTCATAAAAAATCCATTAACAGTGCGCATGTTAATATCAGCACCTCCAGATATCAGTATTTTTATAATTTTTTTGTCACTTTTTACAAAAATATACATTTATTTCTAATTTACACTATTCTTAATCCAAATTTATTAAATTTTATTTTCTGTTTTTTAGTTGGATTTTTTATGAAAGCGTGATTTTTTAGTTTTTTTTTAAACTATTATTTATTTAATCTTTTGAGAGCTCCTGCTGCGTGTTAGCGTTAGCTTAAAGTAACTATTGCACGCGGACGAAGTCGCGGGCAGATGATAGTTCTTATATCAATCAGATAACAAGCTTAAACACAATTTGGTGTCGCTATAACAGCGGTGGCCATCCTTTTTTAAAGCAAGTGAGCAATGAAAATTACAACGCGGTGGGTGGATGTTTGTTTTTTTAACTGATATTTTTTTAGGCGCGATAATCTGTATTTTTTGGCAGGATATAGTTATAATTTCGCGTCATGACATGCTAGTAAGCGTGACCGGCCGTATTGAGCTTACGCGGCTTGCGTCAGACTAGCGACGTGTAGTATAGCGATCTTTGTACGTCTAATACTGATGTTTCGCAGTTCATCATACGTTTCATTGATTAATAGAGTTTATAAAAATGTATATAATTATTGCTCCGAGTGCCAATAGATATGAAAACCATACTAACGTTAATAAGTTCAATAAACAAATACTGAAAATTAAATATCGTCATTCACACCTTAATTATATGAGAAATCAAAAGAGAACACATTTGTTGAAGTGAAACTTGTAATGCGAGTTCCAACAAGGTTGCGTTAAACGTTTAACGTTACCATGGAGGGGGTATGAAAGTGCTGTTGCGTTAAACGTTCAACGCTCCTGGAGAGGGGGAATAGAAAGAGACAGAGCTAGAAAAATTATCAAACATTTCGTATCTTACTTTAGTTATCATAATCCCATTCTAAATGTTAGTAGATTCGGATATTTCTCCACTCGAAAATGATAATTAAAAGATGCGATCAATTGTCAATTATAAACAATGGTAATAAAGTTGGTTTTAAATAAACAATATGATTTCACTAAATATCATATTCCACCCCTTTCTATTTTCATTTCCACATTACGAAGTTTCACTTCTTAAGCGCGGAGGGAGTCCACGCACTATTTTTTTTATTTATCTATACTAACACTATAAAGCTGGAGGGTTTGTTCGTTTGGTTGAATGTGCTAATCTCAGGAACTACTGGTCCGCACCTTGGCAGGCTGCCGTATAACCCGTTTTTCAGGCTAGCCAGCAGATTCGATCCCTGGCCGCCCGTACCATACATCGAACGGTGCACCGTGGGGTTTTAGTATGTGGTCAGTCCTTCCTACATAAAAAGTAGTGTTGAATTCTAAAAATTCTGACCCATTTAATAGTTAAAAAATAATGTATCATAGAATCGTCCATATATTCTTCTACGTATTTTATTCATAACCAGTTTTGGTTGAGCTTTCTCCTTGTTTAATCTTGGAACATGAAGACTCTAATATAAATATAATCCATGGTTCCTTTTTTGTACGGTGAATCATATCCTTTGAGCATCCGTTCGATGTTTTTTTCTTTATGAACGCATCCGTTGTTTTGTATTTTCAGTCCAGCGGTCCTTCACACGTGAGTAAAGAAGGCGCATAGTGTCGTATTCGTGTATTTATAGTATATTATACGAAATGATTATTGGGCACAATGATATACTAATATTATAAAGAGGTAAAGTTTGGAAGTTTGTGACGTTGTGATATTGGAAGAGGTAATCTCGGGAACTACTGGTCCGATTTGGAAAATTCTTTCAGTGTTATATAGCTCATTTATCAAGGAACGTTGTATGCTATATATCATCACGCCAAGACACACAGGAGCGGAGCAGCAATGAAGAATGTTGCAAAATCGTGGTATTTTTTCCTTTTCAGAGCTTCCTTCTGCGTCTTAGCGCAAAATAACCATTCCACGCGTACGAAGTCGCGGGCAGAAGCTATTAACTAATTATATTATATATACTAATATTATAAAGAGGTAAAGTTTGTGAGGTTGTAGTGGGTAATAATATCTGGGGAGTCGGAGAAAAAATGGTCATACCAAAACGTTTCTTACGAAAGCTGCCTCAACGATGAGATATATATGATTGGAGTTTTTTGGCGGGATCTTGATCTGTCATGTAGTGGATTTTATATTTTATTCATAATCTTGTGTTACTTGACTCTATATTGTGTACAATTGGTGGTGTTTTATGTAATATAGTTTGTTTATTGTGCATAAGTGAAGTGAATGGAAAATAATACCACGGACCATGAATTCTGAGATGCCACAAAAACTCCATGGAAAGTTCTAACAAGTGAGCCACCATCTTGTTAGAATATTGAATTAATTACTCGACAATGGAAATTAACAAACTCTCTGGAACATAGTACGCTACTATTAACAAATAAATTAAGATAAAAAAGATGGATAAAAGAATATATTATAGAAGATTTGGCGTTTCTGCCTTTACATTAATTTGGACATAGAAAAGATTTGGCGCGTATGCCTTTACATTAACTTGGACATAAAACTGACTAAAGAATACATAAGAACTATCTATATTGACAACTTCAGAAATAAAAGATGATTTTTTTAAATGTACGAAATATTATATAGAAGATTTGGCGATTAGGCCTTTAAAGAATACATAAGAACTACCTATATTGACAACTTCAGAATTGGCAGTATGGATTAATTCCTTCGCCTGTCCTATTGGACGAATATTATTACTACTACTGAGTTCTAGAAAAAAGTTGTAGCTTGATTAATGCCTATTACCGCCCAACGAAGTGGGCACGGGTCGGCTAGTTATAACTATAAAGCTGTAGATACGTCATACGCGCTTCGATACCGCCGCGTTAAAACCTGGCTAACTAGCTTACCTTTGACGGCTGCCCCGTCAATCCTATCCCTATCTATGCAACATATAACTATTTCTTTTTCACCACCTTTTTTTTTTCGAACTGACTACGCTATTGACCAAGCAAGGTCTTAACAGCTTCACCGGACTACTAAGGCGAGCGCTTAAGGCACTCAGCCGATTTTACTTTGACAACTAGCTCAAGGGTGCGCGGCACACCTCGGCTTTGGCTGTTGCCTGATACAAGCAATTCGCGACCTATCTGAGCTAACCTAAGCTAAGCTAACTATTCATACATATATGAGTTGTTGAAACATATTATGTGTACCAAGCATACATACTCAACAACTCCTATATATATTTCGTATCGGATAATATTCTAAACTATTTCAGTTTGATAAGGGAAAAAATAAAACCCTTCCACCTGCATGTGTAAGCGTGTATGCGTGCAGGTGATATGTGTAATGTTGTTGCAGTGATGTAAGATTTTGTGTCACTGTATCACGCGAGCAGCGTACTCAAAGGCTCCACGCCGAGGGAACGGACCTAGGCTTGAGCTGCTGCCGAGGGGGGCCTAGTCTGGTGTGCGGGAGCGAAATTTACCCCCAGACCACGGCGGCGTGATCTGTGGTTACGCGGGCGTGGGTCTTTTTCACCACCGATATTGAGAATATGCCATCTCACTTGCACATTTTATCTAAGACAGTGTGTCGTTACAATATTACTTTACGTGTGTGTGATATCGTGCCGTTTGTTTTGTCAAAATATCATGTAGGTAACGTATCTATAACTTTTTTTACTTATAAATACTGGACTGATTGGACACGTTTGTATCGGACCGTAGACATATCAAACACAAAAAATGTAATCTATGCACTGATAGACATTATTTTTTTTCCTTTTTTTATGTGTCATAGGAGGCAAACGAACAGGCGGGTCACTTGATGTTAAGTGATCACCCGCCGTTCATAGACACTAGCAACACCGGGGGAGTCGAAAGTGCATTGCTAGCCTGTGTTTGGAAGGAGGGGAAGGGAATGGGAGGAGTGCCTCCGGCGCTCTCACTGACCAAACGAAATGCCACAATGGAAGCACTAATTACGTCTGTTTTCTGTGAGAGGGTGGGTGGTAGTATACTGGGCGAGCCGACCCCATTCATGCTGAAACCAGTAATAGCTTCGTCGTGGCTCCACCACCTACATAACCTATCTTTACTAACTATATACATTAGAGAGAGGTGAAAGTAATGCAGTTAATTATTATTAAGATATATTGTAATTCGAATGACAATGCGAGTTCAATATGAAAGAAGAGTTCCGATGTAAGCATATGCATTTTTATCTTGTTCAAAAACCCGGTTATTTTATAGTATATTTCGTATATTCTATATATATAAAGTGATTTTTATAAGCACTAAGCGTTTAGCAATGTGTCAAGTGGGATAAGCGGTGTAATATGCACACGCAGGACCGATGAAGTACAAAGAAATTGTTTTAGGTTTGTTCTTTGTACATTGTTAAGGTAATAAACAATGCGAACGAAGCCGCGGTTATCATCTAGTATTTGATAATAACGGAGGCTTATCAGAAGCGATTTGATTTCTGACAAGCCATGATAACAATAGGTATTATTAATCGTGCCCGCGACTCCGTCCGCGTGGAACGTTATGTAAAAAATAATAGTTTAAAAAAACTAAAACAGTATCGCATGTTAATATCGGCACCTCCAGATATCATTTTATCATTTTTTTTGTCTCTTTTTACAAAAATATACATTTACTTCTAATTTACACTATTCTTAATCCAAATTTATTAAATTTAATTTTCTGTTTTTTCGTTGGATTTTTTATGAAAGCGCGTTTTTTTAGTTTTTTTTAAACTATTTTTGAAGTGAAACTTCTTTAGGCTCATGAGGGTAAAATTTTTACAGATGTAACGTCACGCAGGTATGCAACGGAAGTAAATTTGCAGTAAACGCAGATTTTTCATCTATTTTTCAAGTCTCGGAAATCTAAAGTTTTAGATTTGTATAAATATAAACAAGACTTATAAATTAGTTCGCCAAAGAAGTTTCACTTCTGACATGTGTACTTTGTACGCACGCATATTTTTTTTCGGATTATTGTATTGTCATCGACGACCTTTGACAGGTGTGCAAAGTTTGAATTAAATGTGATCGTTCAAAGTAGGACAAAATCGAGCTCAAAGGGGTCGGTTACATACATACATACAGGTGAAGCTAATAAAAGCGTGATAAAAAACAGTGATTAGTAAAGTCATCTGAATGTATTAAGTCCATTTACTTATCTACTTATCTCTCGTACTTAAGTCGCGTCCTCATTAAAATTATAATAACTTTTGATAGAGTGGACCGATTTTAATGAAACCAACGACTAAATGTTACTCGAGGATATGCTTTTTGAGGTTTTATCGTGAATGGAGTACTTTAGTAATGATGCCTGCGCAAACATACAGACGGACAGACATTTCTAAAAATGATTGAAATGTGTTTGATTACTTACTACAAGGGACCTGCAAAATTTTTGTTTTCACAATTATCTGATAAGTGCAGCCTCATTACATTTTCATTTTTATTATAGTATAGACTGGCGGGCCCGGCAGACGTTGTTCCGCCCTGATTATAACAAAAAATCCTTGACTAATTAATTATATATCGAAACATTCCTCATGAATCACTTTATCCACTGGTGCGAACCGCTTGAAAATCCGTTGAGTAGTTTTTGAGTTTATCGCGAACAGACAGACAGACAGACAGACGCGGTAGGGGACTTTGTTTTATACTATGGAATGATAATGATATAGAAGATAAGATTATCATTATATTAATACATGAAGCCTAAATTTTGTATCCCCTTTTAACGGAATTGGGCGAACTGACGAACGTGAAATTTGGCATAGTTAAAGTTTATATGGAGGAGAAGTGCAGAAAGCTATTTATTTTATATAAAATGCATTAGAAGTACATTAAATTAATTAAAATATGCATTACTCACACTACTGCTTCAATTTTACACAACATATACACACATGTAAATAAAAAAGACATTTTGACATCTGTCAATAAAGGACTTCAAAAAAGGTTGTGAAGGAGGTTGCTATGCTCGACTGTATGTATTATTTTAATCTTACGTTCCGATTACCCTTTTTCATTCTACATTCAACAATGATATTATAACATACAACTATTATTATAATATGTATCCCTTTAAAAAATCAATGAACTATGGTCGAATGTTGACCACTGGGCGCCGAAAGGTGAACGTTCTATTCACATTGCTTTACTCACTTACTGTTAATTAGCATGGAATCGCTAAATTTTATAAACGTTTAGCGCCTTTTAAATTCATGAGTGATCCTTTCAGAGGATGCTAATGCGCTTTAATGGATGTTAGTTCTTAATTTTTTTTTTCATATCATACGAGGCAAACGAACAGGCGTGTCACCTGATGGTAAGTGATCACCGCCGTTCATAGACACTTGCAACACCAGAGGAGTCGCGAGTGCATTGCCAGCCTGTGGAAAGGGGCGAGGAGAGGGGATGGGTAAGAGGAGGTGGGCCTCCGGCGCTGTCACTGACCGAACGAAAAGCAATAATGCAAGCAACTGTTACTTCACGTCGGTGTTCTGTGTGTCGGGTGGTAGTACCCCGGGCGAGCCGACCGGTTCATGCTGAAACCAGTAATAGCTTCAGCATGGCTCTACCCTCTATAGACTCTTTGAAGAATTTGAGCACTTATTTACTCTTGGAGTGTCTGTACCACTATTACCACTGGTCGGCACTAAACCGCAGCACTTTCACTCCTTAATTGCCTCTCTTGCACAGAGTGTTTAATGCAGATACGGAATACTATCTACTAGCTTCTGCCCGCGACTTTGTCCGCGTGAAATAGTTACTTTCAACTATCGCTAACATGTAGCGGCAGCTATGAAAAGGAAAACAGTGACGCATTTTAATATCAGCACCTCCAGATATCAGTATTTTATTAAATTTATTTAATTTTATTTTCTGTTTTTTAGTTGGATTTTTTATGAAAGCGTGTTTTTTTAAACTATTATTTATTTTTCATTCTTTAGTTATTTTTTTTTTAAATCTTTTTAATTTTTTTTTTTCGGATTATTGCATTGTCATCGACCTTTGACAGGTGTGCAAAGTTTGAATTAAATCTGATCGTTCAAAGTAGGACAAAATCGAGCTCAAAGGGGTCGGTTACATACATACATAAAGGTGAAGCTAATAATATATTTTTAATTTTTTTAAACTTTTTTTTTCGGATTATTGCATTGTCATCGACCTTTGACAGATGGGCAAAGTTTGAATTAAATCTGATCGTTTAAAGTAGGACAAAATCGAGCTCAAAGGGGTCGGTTACATACATACATACAGGTGAAGCTAATAAAAGCGTGATAAAAAGACCCCGATTTTGAAACATTCTTCACCGGTGCTCCGCTTCCATTGGTTTTAGCGTGATGATATTTAGCATATAACCTTCCTCGATAAATGAGCTATATAACACTGAAAGATTTTTTTCAAATTGGACCAAAAATAGAGTGAAATAACACAAGATTATAAATAAAATCCGCTACATGACAGATAAAGGTCCCGTCAAAAATTCAAATTATTTTTTTAAATTTGACGCAGACGAAGTCACAGATAACAGCTACTATAAGATATTTTTTTGCGTTATCTGTGAAATCTGGAAACTTTCAACATGTGACACTGGCAAATGTTTTGCGTGTTAGTTAGTAAAAATATAAATTTAACAACAAAGGAGATGACTCACACACCGGGTTATCGTATCGGCCTCATACAGCCGTAAACAAAAGATTACAAAACAATGCGTTTGCGGGCAGAGACAATGTCATCTCAAACGACCTGGAACGAATGACTGACATGTCGTTTTATAATGATACCTAACATGATTTATTATAACCTAACCTTGAAAAATCTTTGTTTATTTACGTACGTAAATGCCTACGGGATCAATATACAAGTTAAACTTCTTATGAGAGGGCGGGCGGGCGATCAAATTCTGAAGAGCTGAAGCTGAAGAGTTTGTTTGCTTGAACGCGCTAATCTCAGGAGCTACTGATCTCATTTGAAAAGTTATTTCAGTTTATTAATAGCTAATTTATCGAGAAAGGCTATAATAGGCTATATATCATGTTAAGACCAATAGGATCGGAGCACCAATGACGAATGTTTTAAACTCGGGGTGTTTTTTCTTTTCCTTTTCAACTTCCGCTGCGTGTTAGCGTTAATCCGAAGTAACTATTCCACACGGACGAAGTCGCGAGCAGAAGTTTGTTTATCTATATATACATAAATAACCATAGATTTTTTTTTATGTCATAAGTGGCAAACGAACTGGTGGGTCACCTGATGTTAAGGGATCACCACCGTACATGGACACTAACAACACCAGAGGAGTCGCAAGTGCTTTGCCACCCTTTGGGGGAAGGGCTTAGGGGAGGCAGAGGGAGAGGATGAGAGGGGAGGGGAGGTGGGCCTCCGGCGCTCTCACTGACCTAACGAAACGCAACAATGCGAGCACTGTTAGTTCACGTCGGTTTTCACCATTCATGCTGAAACCAGTAATAGCTTCAGCGTGGCTCTACCACCATAAAAAGATTTTCCTCTGTTGTTTCAACACTTTAGGTCAGAGGTACTCAAATGGTAGATCGCGATTGCTTTTTGAGTCGTTCTCGGAGGAACATTTGCAGATATATATATTTAACTATTCCCAGGTTTTATTGTGAAAATTCATCTTTCGCAGAATCATGGGTGGAATTGAACTCCGGCGGTGGTCTGGCGGCTGTCGAGAATGAGTACATACGACTGCTCCGCGAGGCGCAGCGGGAGAGCAGGGATTCTTCAGTGAGGCACTCGCGAGCCTCCAGCGTAAAAGGAAGGTGAGAATAGAGAAGATAGTCACATAAGTGTAAGAGACCCACTGCAGGGCCATAAGCCTCTTCCCGAACTTACATATGGGCATAATAACGACGTCAGCCCACGACGTATCGGCCATTTCAAACTCCCAAGAAATCCTTTTGATTGAAGACTTGCGGGGTGGTAGGGTTTTACATCCTGACTGGGTCGCAACCACCATGTATATGGAGAAAAAGCCCGTCATAGTGATTCGCTTCTGCGGGTCGCGTTTCGGGATCAGCCTGTGCATATCCAGCTATTCGCAGGCCGGCATGACTGCGGCGACCGGCGATGGATAATGTGTCACTCGGTGGTCGCCTTTGTTTTTGGACTGTATTGTGCTTACCATCAGGCATACTGCAGTCATTTTGCCGTGCTACTATAAAAAAAAGAAGGCGGTTGAAGAGAAGTACCAGAAATCACCCTCATTAACTAAATGGTACTCGAAGATATGCTTTATGAATTTCTTGGTAAGATTTTATCGTTAACGCATCCAAACAAACAGACAGACATTTCTAAAAATGATGAAATGATACAATGTTCTCTACAAAAATCTAAAACGTACAGACACTTTAGATTCACATTCTTATTATATGTGTAGAAATATTAGCCTGTTATATTATGAGTATCACTGCCGACCACTTGTCTCGTATAGCATGATGATAACCGATAGTATGCAATGTATCAGACGGCTTGCGGTCTGTAGGCGCCGCGTCGGCCGCACTTCAATGGTATCACTGTGTCCCACCTACGTTTGTCTAAGCTAGGAAATATTTTGTTACATGTTCTATTTTTGAAATGTTACTCCTTTTGGGACGATGTGATTTAGATTTTATGAAAGGAAAAAGAGATATCTATAAATTATGTATAAATATGAGTTTTAGGCCGTGAGAGAATTTAGGTGAGATCCGGGATATCGGTGACAGCCCAAGCTGAGGGGTGCCGCGCACCCTTGAGCTAGTTACCTGAATAAAGTCGGCTGAGTCCCTTAAGCGCTCGCTTTAGTAGTCCGGACAACAGCGTAGTTAGTTTGAAAAAAAACTGTCAGGGAATGAGATAGTATATTTTTAATGTACTCTCAATATATACAAAAAGAGAGTGAGTGAGAGAACCGTTGAAATTTGTAGCACATTATTTTCTGTTGGATCGTAGTGATTATCGTGTACTTTTAAAAATTATTCTGCGTTTTGTGTTATTACTACCTACTGTATTTATTGTATTCATCTGATTCTCTTAAAAATAATTAAGAATACTAGATTTGTCACTTTTATCGCGTGTGAACTCGCACTCAATTTTTTTTATACGTTTAGTTAGCTGATAGGTGTAGGTAAGGTAAGGTAGTAGAGCCGCGCTGAATCTATTACAAGTTTCAGCATGAATGTGTCGGCTCGCCCGGGGTCGTACCACCCTCTCACAGAACACCGACGTGAAGTAACAGTGCTTGCATCGTTGCGTTTCGTTCGGTCAGCGAGAGCGCCGGAGACCCACCTCACCTTCCCCCTCACTCTCCCCCTCCCCCTTCTCGCCCGTTCCCCAAACACAGGCTGGCAACGCACTTGCGAACTCCCTGGTATTGCTAGTGTCTAAGGACGGTGGTGACCACTTAAGTTCAGGTGACCCACCTGTTAGTTTGCCTCAAATATATTTAAAAAAAAATAGTTTTAAGTGTTTACTTTTATATAACTTGTTGCAATAATTGAACAACCATTGAACCCTCTTGCTGCTGTAGCGCCACTCTAATTTAACACTAATTTTGACGAACACTTTGTTCATACATACAGATGGTTCTCCTTATCTCTATACTCCATAGAGCATAATAAGAAATCGAACAGGAAGTCATTAATTGCCATAGAAAAATTCGTCAAATGAATTCTCTATTACTTCAACAATTGCTTATACAATTAATCTTCGATCAATAATAACTAGATAATGGGTCACGTACAATCGAATCGAAGTTAACTGCTGTCCGCGTAAATATATACTTATGTGTAACTATTTGTTTACTAAGAAAGGGGAGAAAAAAAGTTTTAAAACAGTTTTAAGTTCAACCTAATTACAACCATAACACCTAGTAGTAAAGTCACAAATGTTCAAAATATTATCTAATACTTACGATAAAACGAGCAAAGCGATAAATTACTCCCGTCACTTACAAATAAAAACACAACATAAACAACATTTACTATGAATTCAACCTTAACGCGTAATAAATAAAGTACTTTTTCCCGTTATTGTGTGTGGTTGGCGAACCTTGGCCAAACATTTGTACCACAGGTTTAAAATGGTAATTTTGTTCAAAATTTGATATTATTTGTTAGTTTAAATCTTAACATATAACTTATTCAACATGTATTTAGGGAAAGTAAGATACTCCGGCCGTTAAATTGCCTTTTCGGGTATTATTTTTGCATCTTATGAATACACTGCGACATTGTGAAACATGCACACATTGGCTGTATTTCAAACAAACTAAACAGGATAGAAGCTCCCATTTCGAGTGAACTGTTATTTACCGAGACGTATTTTTCGTGCCGACCCGATATCTAATTATTGTTGATCGAAGCAATTAATAAATCCTTATGATTACTAACACAGCAAAGAGAGCGTCTTAAAATAAATATTAAAGTTATGTTACATAGCTGTGGTACTTCTAGCTATATCTATTAAATGAGCGATGAAATGTATGTATGTATATGCTTCCGCCGACAGTGGCCTCGGTTGGTCGACATTTTATTTTGCGAATTATTACTTCAAGGATTGCAAAGTTTGAAGTGTCTCGAATATCATGACGCGCGGTACTAGATAACGTACCAACTATTTATATTGTCTTCGTCCGTGTAACTAAATACAATGTAAACTCTTTATTACGAACTAGCCTCTGCTCGCGACTTCGTTCGCGTGGAATAGCGTTAACACGCTATGAAGCTCTCAGAAGGAAAAAGTACCCTGATTTTGAAACATTCTTGATTAGTGCTCCGCTTCTATGAGTCTTAGCGTGATAATATATAATAGCCTATAACCTTCCCCGATAAATGAGGTATATAACGTTGAAAGTATTTTTCAACTCAGTCCAGTTGTTCCTGAGATTACCCCCTACAACGTCACAAACTCACAAACTTTACATCTTTATAATATTAGTATAGATTTCAAGGGACCGAGAATTTTTTTTTCCTTGTAAAGAATTTTCGTTATACGGACATAAGGGAACAAATAAATGGTTTTGTGGTAAACCAATCAAATTTAACTAATTTCTACGTTATAGAAAGTTTTTCATTTTAACGAATGACGCTTAAAGAGTACACTGTATTAAAAAAAAAAAAGTTGCCAGGTCACAATCAGTTCCAGAAAAAAAAACTGTCGACAGAAGTGAAAAAATCAAAACGATGAAATAACTGTGTTCTCCTCTGAATTTTCAAATCGAGTACAGTGTGAATTATTTAAATTTCAGAATTTGTATATTAAAACTATTAATATTATTAGTCTGGTTTTCACGTCTATTGGCACTCGGAGTATTAATTATGTAGATTTCGATTAACACTTATTAACCAATCAAACGTATGATGAGCTGCAAAATATCAATATTATATTTACACATGCCCCTATACTACGCGTCGCTAGTCTTCGAGTAACTTTCATTAAAATCGGTTCACTCTATCAAACGTTATTGTAACTTTAATGACGACGCGACTTAAGTACGAGAGTAAAGTGGATAAGTAAATGGACTTAATACATTCAGATGATTTTATTACACACTGTTTTTTGTATATCATCTTCCACTATATAATAATAATAAAGTATTAAGAACTTTTTCAAGAAAAGGGTGACTACTCTTTAGTAAATATTTGAGATACACATTGCGTACAAAATAAAACAAAAATGAAAATCAAATAGCGTGGCGTTTAATTGAAATGTTCCCTGTGATACTGTAATCAACGTTTCACTTCTATCGTGTGTCTTTACGATACACCCTGTTTTTTTTTATCACTAACTGATGAATGAAATGATTGTAAACAAAATTATTTTATTGGTATTTTTTGCTTTCCATCAGCCCCAAGTCTCCACCGAACAGCCCGAATCTCGAACCGTCCACAGAGGATGAGCTAAAAGGTGTCTACATCAACTGCTGGAGGGTGAGTCTGCTTTCTGTTCTTTGTTGCTTATTGCTTTATGATTCATCTCCTGATATTTTTTTTTTTTTTTTTTTTTTTTTTTTATGGGATAGGTGGCAAACGAAAAGGTGGGTCACCTGATGTTAAGTGATCACCACCGTCCATGGACACCAACAACACCAGAGGAGTCGCAAGTGCGTTGCCATCTTTTGTAGGGAAGGGTTGAGGGAGGGAAAGGGAGAGGAGAGAGGAAGGGAGGTGGGTCTCCGGCGCTCTCACTGACCGAACGAAACGCAACAATGCAAGCACTGTTACTTCACGTCGGTTTTCTATGAGAGGGTGGTACTACCCCGGGCGAGCCGACCCATTCATGCTGGAACCAATAATAGTTTCAGCGTGGCTCTACCACCATCAAAATATTATATGATATAATATTTATCATATATATTAATACGTGAAGCCTAAACTTTGTATCCCTTTTTAACGGAATTGGGCGAACGGATGAACGTGAAATTTGGCATAGTTAAAGTTTATATGGAGGAGAAGTGCAGAAAGCTATTTATTTTATATAAAATGCATTAGAAGTACATTAAATTAATTAAAATATGCATTACTCACACTACTGCTTCAATTTTACACAACATATACACACATGTAAATAAAAAAGACATTTTGACATCTGTCAATAGAGGTCTTCAAAAAAGGTTGTGATCGAGGTTGCTATGCTCAAACGAACGAACAGGCAGGTCATCTGATCGTAAGTGATCATCGCCGCGCCGTACATAGAGACCAGCAACGCCGGGAGAGTCGTAAGTGCGTTGCCGACCTTTTAAAAAAGTGAAAGTGTCTCTCTGTGTGTTCGCGATAAACTCAAAAACTACTGAATCGATTTTCATACGGTTTCTTCACCAGTAGATAAAGTGGTTCTCGTGAGGAAGTTTTATGTATAAAATTTGTCAAGGTTTTTTTATTATCAGGGCGAGACAACGTCCGCGGGGCACGCTCGTAAAATATACAATCAACTACATGACGTTCCAAGATTCTGACCAATAAATCGATGATAAAGTAACGTTGTGGTTGTAAATGGTTATACAACCTAAATCTAGAGACTGGCTCTCAAATGCGTGTGTCGGAACAGACCAACAGGTGCTTCACGACAGATCGTCAAATTGATGCTGATAGCTATCCAGGCGGGCAAGAGAAAAAGCCCTTTTTTTATTATTTACGTGGGGAAATCCTTTATGGATACGCCACTCTCTCGGCGGAGAGAGTGAGTTAAGTCCGACTCGCACGGACTAAATTCCCACGGTGTACCGTCCGCCGTACGGTAGGGACGGCCAGGGATCGAACCTGCTGTCTTCCTGAGAAACCGCCCCTGCGGCAGCTTGGCGACTGAACGCCAGGCTTCGTCCTACTATAGAGAGACTACTGGGTTCACAATCAGTCGTCTCCGCTCGTCGGCCTCACCTGTGCAATGAGGAGATGGTCCCCCGACCCATCTCCTCAGGTACGGCTCGGAAGAGAAAATGCCCTACCACCATACTTCCTGTTCTATCATATAATTTCTTGCTTTACGCTCCTGATTGATTTCTGTTTTCAATGCCACATCAACCGCTACGGTATAGGTAGGTATACTTGGTAACCTCACGATCGCTAAACACTAACTGACACATACCACCACAATGCAACCACTGTTACTTCACGTCGGTTTTCTATGAGAGGGTGGGTGGTAGTACCCCGTAGCTTCAGCGTGGCTCTACCACCTTACCACGACTCTACCCAAACTACGATTTACGTTATGTCATTCAATTTAATTCTTATTCCAGGATGACGCCAGCGACTGGGTCTGGGAGTGGAGCAGTAGACCGGATCAGCTACCTCCGAAGTAAGCCAACCTTTTATACTCGAACGATGGGCAGCATATTCTTACCACGAAAATAGGCAGTTCGAGCAATTTATAATATGGGCCTCGCGAATCAGTTTATAATATCGAGGAAGGCTATAGGCTATATATCTTCTTTTTTTATATCATAGGATGCAAACGAACATGTGGGTCACCTGATGTTAAATGATCACCACCGTCCATAGATACTTGCAATACCAGGGGAGTCGCAAGTGCGTTGCCAGCTTCTGTTAGGGGGAGGGGGAAGGGGAGAGGGGAGGGGAGTTTGGCCTCCGGTGCTCTCACTGACCGAACGAAACGCAACAATGCGTGCACTGTTACTTCACGTGTGTGTTTCTGTGTGTCGGGTGGTAGTACCGGGGGCGAGTTGACCCATACATGCCGAGACCAGTAACAGCTTCAGCGTGCCTCTACCACCCACTATCATCACGCTAAGACCAATATGATTAGAGCACCAATGAAGAATGTTGCAAAATCGATTTTTTGTTGTTTTTAGAGCTTCCGCTGCATGTTAACGTTAGCCCAAATGAACTAATCCACGCGGACGAAGTCGCGGGCAGATGCTAGTAGAGTAATAAAACTTGGCAATAGTTTCCCGATACCATAATGAATCTTCTATTTTTTGTATCCAGGGACTGGAGGTTTAAGCATCCTCAGAGCGCTCGTGGTCCACCTTCAGCCACCTCGTCTATTGAGGTCTTAGAGCAACAGCTAGCTCCACCAGTCATGCAGCAGGTAAAACGGGAATTTGACCCCGAAGGAATTATTTACATTGATAATTATCATGATAAATAAGTGATTGTTATCACAGTAAATAATGAGTATTCAAAGCTATAGCTATCACAATAAATAGGTTATAATTATCAGAGTAAATAATTCGTACTCGGAGTGGTAATTATCTTTTTTTCTCTCGGAATGACTACGCTATTGACTTATCAAGGTCTTAACAGCTTCACCGGACTACATGTCATAATTATCAATTTTATACTAGCTATATGCGCAATGGCATTTACATTAACAATGATCGTGAAATATAACACGTGATATATAACAGTGATAAAAATAATAATTTCACGCCTATCTAACGTTTCTTATTATGGATCGCAGTTTACAGTATTTTAATTTAATCTTAAATATATATAAATATGCAGTGAGGGAAGGGTTAAGAACATCTCCCTTCTCTGTTTCTCGGACTAATATCATCATTCTTTTTATATTTTGTAGCTACTTACGAGATTTAATGTTATTAATTAAAAATATTTTTGTTTTTTATTTAAACGGTAAACATACTTGTCAATATAAAGGATATCAATTTTCGGTTTTTTTTTGTAACTGAACGTGTATTGTTCACAGAGTCACTGTCTGTCTGTGCGTCGCACCTGCCTCTTCAGCCGAGGTGCTATAGCGGCAGTTCTTGTCACCAACATTGTTTCGTTACTTCTCGGAGCTGGCATTGGGTAATATACCACATTTCTATTCTTTATGACTTATTATGATTATTATTTTCTAGAGTTTTTTATTTTATTAAAAAAAGCTACAATTGTAATTGCTTTTGTTCTCAAGGCATATTTTCTTATACATAGCTCGAAGTGAAATAAACTTTCGAAAGCAAATGTTTCGGAATTCGCGTACATTTACTAATGTTAAATTGGTAACAGTATCGGCTGACAACGTTGTGAGGAGATCTCAACCTGAGAAATGTTCTTGTGGTATCACCGTACGTGTGAACTATATATAACTGTGGATTTCTCAGATTTTAACATCGGCAATACCTTGTGTGCTGTAGCTGGTGACTATGCTCATTTGTTCCTTCGGGAAGAGGCCTATGGGTCTGCAGTGGGTCTCTTCCTGTAAGATGCGATGATACGCTCCATAATGCCGTAACTTGAAATTATAATGCTTAAGAGTGTTGAGATTAGTTCCTGAAAGTTATTCATTCAAACATAGAAACTTTCTAGCTTTGATAGTAACATGTGAGTTCATAATCATCAGCCTGTAAGGGACCCACCGTAAGACCATAGGCCTTTTCCCAAAGGAAGGTATGGGCATAATCACCCGCGACAGCACACGACGTATTGACAATTTCAAACTCTGAGAAATCCACAGTTCTATGTAGTTCCCACGTATGTAGGTACTACAACTATATTCCTCAGGTTCAAGTTTCCTCACGATGTTTTCCTTCACCGTCAGCCGATAGTATTACTAATTTAAATTACTAAATGGTACATGCACGGGGTTCAAACCTACGCACATTGGATTGATATTACACCGTTTAAATCACTAACATATGAGTCAATTTACTAAATTTTGTATGTTTTATTACAGCGTATGGTTAAGTAAGAAAGGTATGCTGCCCCCGAGATTGGTTATAATTAATTGAACGCGGTTTAAGACTGAACGACTGATGGGATGACACTCGGTGAAGGATTTCAAGGCTCGAAGGACCATTCGGCGAGAATACGAAAGCAACGCCACGGTCCCATCAATATTTACGTATACAGCTTGCTTATTATCTCGTTAACATAATATTATTACATTTTCTAATAAACTAAGTGGTAAATTTAGTTATCAAAAAAAAAACACGCTGTATATGATACTCTTATATCTTCTGTTTCTCTCTTACAAACGTAATTTTATATCTATTTTTCAAACTTTCTCGTTGTCGTTTTCTATAAGCCTAGCATTCTAAGCTTATTTTAGACACAAATATTCGGAAAATATATACGCTGTGTTTGTCAAAATAAGTGTTGAAATATGGAAATTTAACGCCACACGTTTGTAATGACTAATACATCAAGAGTGGACTCAATAAGAACTGGTAAAGAAGCTTCTGGAATCGTTCTCCAAATGTCATAAGGCCGGTATCTTAGTCATGTCACACATCGAATATTATCTAAATATTAAAGCATTTTTAAATTATATGACAACTTAAAAAATCACAGATAACAAGATTTAATCATAGTAATAAAATCGGGAATCTATACATTATTTATGTACTTTGATAATTATCATAATAAATAAGTGTTAGTTATCAAAGTAAATAATGAGTATTCACAGTGATAATTATCAGAGTAAATAATTTATATTCGCAATGATAATTATCAGTTTTAGCTGTATGCTGAATGACGTTACTTATCAACAATATCTCAATAACCACTCTGTTTTTAACACCCTAGGATGTGATTTTTTTTTAATTCTAGTATAGTATTGCCACAACGTTGAATAAGTAACTTCGTAACTTTGTAGCATTTCAAGATTCTAGATTCACTGGTTTACGATTTGTATTATCCGTCAATCGATCTCAAGAATACTTTTAGATAAATCCTTTAATTTTGACTAAAATCCTATTTAATTTATGGTTAACACAGTGTCTTAATAATTCAACATTTAGGAATGTCTTCTACTTTCAGTAGAAATTTATTTACCCTGATAATTATCAGTATAATTATTTTGTTTAAAATAATTTAACACAAATGTAACTAGTTTTGTTTTTATTTCTATTGATATATCCTATATTAATATTAAATAATAATCGATGTGTGTGACATGTTACGCAGGGAGTAGATTTTAAAATAAATTGTATGTATTTTTTTTAATATTACATATAGGACCACGATTTTGTATTTTTTCTTACACACTCAAATCTCTATGAATGTCTCGGATTTGTCAATTACGTGTCTATGTAACAAGGGATTAATATTTTCTTTTTTATTTAAAGGTATGATAGGTCCATCATATATATTGCTTTTTTCTGAGTCTTTAAAGATCACTCCCTATTTTAGTTTGACAGGTAATCCCATAATAACAAAAGTCGCTATATATAAAGTATTTCATTTCTGTAACGTCCCATCTATTGCAAATCTTACTTCTTATTGTATTTATTTCTTAATCTGCTTGTATCAGCTAACTACATAACAAAAAAAGTCGTAATAGTCAACCGCAGCGACACCTGCCGGGTCGAATTGTGAATCTAAATCATTCTTGAATCCACCCGAACACAAACCAAAAAATATCATCAAAATCTCTCTAGCCGTTTAGGAGGAGTTCAGTCACATACACACAGGCAGAAGAGTTATATATATAAAGATATTTAGGCTGGATAATGTTTGAGCTTCGTTCTACCCTCTCAGCCTTTTATATGACCAGTGTATGTTAATTGAATGGTTTCCATATTTTTCTCGTTACTGCTTTGGCAATCAATCCTCTTTAATAAAAATAATTACTGATATTAACGAGTGCCTCGATCAGATCAGATTATTAAAGAATGTCTTATAATGACTCCATTATTCTTAGAAAATGGTGGTCCCCTTGTGTATTACATAAGACCTTATTACTTATAAAAAGCTGTTGACATATTAGGTAAGCAGAATTTTAGGCATTTTCCTCAACGAAAGTAAGCAAAGCTCTTTCCCCAATCCCCCCTACACTTATGTAAGTGTTTATAATTTTTACAAAACTTTATCCAACTTTTTTGAGTTAAAAAAAAGCAAAATATTGTTGATATTCGACAGTCAGATTCCCCTGTATCCAATGTTACTAACTGAACAAGGAAAGCACCTTTCTTTGGTACTTACCTAATATTAAAAAGCCACCAATAGTTCTGATTCTTTGTTTAACTCATAAAAAAAGGTTGGACTATAACAAAGATAGCAGCCATGCACCAATGACATACAAACGTCAATTGACAGATCCGAGTATAAACTCTACAATGTTTTTTACTAAAAAATATATAAATAAAAAAAAAACAAACTTAGTTGTTAAGCATACTCGAGATAATATCGTTTTTAAGTACAATGATGTACTAGAGAGAATAACTTGCTTTTTCTAGCGTTTTTTATTATTTTTCGACCGGTGGTGACCGTATCAAAGTTTTAGGTTATGTTTTGAATGTTATGAATTGCCTCTTCGAAAAACCTGGTGTAGCTCTTTATGGCACGATGTCAAGGCTTTTTTAGTGTTCATTCTGCTGAAAAACCTGCCAACGAGCACCAGTCCCATTTTTCGACATTGCCATGTTCCCATCTCCAAGAGTGTTGCCTGAAATATAATAAAAAAGTCAGTCTTATAAACAGATTACAGGCAACAAAGATTAACATTACAGATAATATCTGTTCAGCTGTTTTGTGTGTACAGCATTTGGGTGAAAATTATAATAAAATTATACAAATGTCAAGTATAATTTAGAAGTCCGAATGTTATTCTCCATTGTTCCATAATCTGCAATCTCTTGAAAGTAATTCATATATATGTCAATGTTTTACACATACTTAATATCCACTTGTTGATTTCTAATGAATATTCATCGCTTATTTAAGCTTACTGGATTTATCTCATTTTATTTACACGTATTTCGTACAATACTGTTTGTTACGGAGTATATAATTATAAAGCATAATTATTTTTTTATAGATAAAATAGATCGTCTAGTTTTTATTCTTGAAACAGCGATAATGTCTGCGTTTATTTTTTAAATTACAATTGTATTTAAAAATACATATATTCCTGTGTTATAGCAGATAGGAAAATAATGCCAGCACTTTGGTCTGTGATTATAATAATTATATTATGTTTATATTTATTATTTATATTATCAATCATTATTGTATTCGAAAATTACAGTACATAATATTGAATTAAATATATAAGATATAAAATACGATAAAGCTGAATGAGCGTTGTTCCTTTGCCTGTCCAGTTATAGATATACTAAAAAGGCGGGAATGTAAAACACTTTTGGTTATTTTAATTGATAAATTATTATAATCGCATTATATGTGTTTAATGTTATTGTTTAATTATTCTATAATATCGAATTTTAAGTTGTAAACGAGTTTAAATCGCTAGATATTTTATTAATAATGATTACGCAATTTTGTTTTTCTTTCAGTTTTTCCTTTTTGAACAAGTGATAATCTTGATGAATTATATAATACGATATAACTTGTTTTTTGGTCTTATATGTAACAGAAAATTACTGTTATATGTAAGAACGAGAACAATTAATTGTAAATATACATTTGCGTGTCATTTTTAATCATTAATATGTAAGTGCTATAAATATAAGAATATATGCATTTGTATTATTTATTTTGTTTTATTATATTCAACCTTTAACGTTTTGTTTCTCCACTTTGAATAAACACTCAAAAAATTATAAAAATATGTAGTAAAATAAGAATTTGTAATTTTTGGAAGTAATTTATAGAGCTATTTTGCGTTTCTTTTTCAATTATTTTTATTATTAACTGCCGTTATGTTTTCGCATAAAAACTTTTTTGTCACCATTTTATAAACCCATAACTTAAATATAAGGTAGTCCGGTGAAGCTGTGAAGACCCTGTCGGGTCAAAAGCGTAGTCAGTACGAAGAAAAAAAAATTAAATATAAGAATATGGCCTCATAACGCTTTTCTATAAATAGTTATAAACCTAAAGATGATAGTGGCAGTCCTCAGTCAAAAAGTGAAGACAATAAATCTAT
The DNA here is from genome assembly GCA_015888305.1 of Antheraea pernyi. NCBI lineage: Eukaryota > Metazoa > Arthropoda > Insecta > Lepidoptera > Saturniidae > Antheraea > Antheraea pernyi. The sequence goes on from MU159035.1 coordinate 104,072, forward strand.
AGGTATAAAGTATAAACTTATAATTACAATTTGTCATTATAGTATCTTCGTTTTAAATTCATGACTTTGCAGGCTTTTATCGCTTAATCTGCACCTTTAACTTATTCAATCATGGCAACCCATTCTCTTATTTTGCAACTTTAGTGGCATTTCATATGCTTATAATTTAGTAAATCCAAGTATCCAATGTGTGTTGATATGAACGTCGAAGAATATACTTCAATTGTAATGGGATATTGAAAAATTAAGAACTATAGCGTATTATATATTTGAGTTCTAATTACACGTGATACTGTAAAGGAAACAAAGCACTGACACTGGCAAATACACTTCGATTTTCATTAAAAGTGGAAATAATAAGTTATTCATATGGCAATATAGATCGTTAGACTTGTGCGCACAGACTATTAGTCGTACAAGGCTTGTGCGTATATAGGTAGCTCTGGGCACTGCAATGTTGATACGCTATTAAACTAATTAAATAGAAATATTAAGATGGCTATTTCAGGACTATAATTCTAATAAATTCGAAGGATATGAGTTTGAACCGTCTGGGGTCTAAATACATCCGATCTCATACACTCGCGCTTACAAAATCAAAATACTGTACTCCTATAGGTCTTGAAAAGGGGCTTGTGGGAGACAAAAGACTACCTTCTAATTCAGAAAACATCTCGGTTTTCTAGATGCCAGACGTGAAACTTAATGTTTTTTTTATTGTGTAGGTCTCTCTCTAAAAAAATCCGATGTTTGTGTATATACTTTATTATAATAATTAGGTATTCCATAACTATACAAAATCGTATTTTAGTCAATATAGACAAAGGGGTAACTATATGTTGAGTTATGAAAGAGTTAAGTTTTTATTATGGACTGGGAATCACCTACAATTTTCTACTATAGAAAATGTAATATCTAAGAATAAAATAGTTTTATAAGTACCTATTGTAGGAGCTTCGGGCTCACTACTATAAGGTTCTAGACAGACATGGACAACGTAATAATAATACTCGGAATGCGTGAAATAGACTGTTTATTAATATGCCCATATAAGGTATTTATAGAGACACGCGACATTTCATTTATTTGTTCAATTGTTTGAACGACATTGTATTTACAAAAGTTTTACCTGACCTGCCAAAGAGGATGACATACTAGGTAGCTACAGTATAATGCAGCTTTTTATTTGTATAGATATTTTGGAATTTGATCAGTAATTTGTGAGATTATGAATTATGACAAAGTATTATTTTTTATAACAATGGTAAAAATATTGGAAAGAAATGAAAGACATGTTTTGTATGACAAAAGATTGTAACGTAAATTGAAACGTCTATAATACAAACCAAAGAAATTATCTAGAAATATAGCAGAACATATATATATTTCTTTGTGTAGTTCTCGCAATCTCTTATGTTTTCGCTTTACTTTGGGCTATTTTATTAAATCCACGATATATATGGTTAAACACAAATATATATGAGTTCAATTATTGATTTTACTAAAACGACTTGACAGAGTATGAATTCAATTTCCAAAATTGGCAACACTGATCACTGTCCGTCAAATTGCATGGTGGACAGCACATCGTAAAAAATATTAAGCAAAAATTTAGCAATCTATCTCACATGTTATCAACTTAAAACGTACACAATAACAAAAATGTCCACCGTCGTGTCCGACTGCTTCACTATCGGCAGTATAGTGGCCACACGAACGTGTTACAATGAGAACATACAAGGCGAAGTGTTGGCTTTCGATCCTCAGACAAAAATGTTAATATTGAAATGTCCGTCTTCGAGCGGTAACCCGAAGCGACACGACGTGAACATCGTGAACCTGTCCCTCGTCAGTGATGTCCAGATCAAGAAGGAAGTGACCACGGTGCCGGAACAGCCGCAAACTTTGAATCTGCATAGACTTAACACAAGGGTCAGGAACTCTATAGAAAACAAACGTCGATTGGTTTGTATATACACATTTTATATTTTGCTATCTTCTCATCATTCATTGTTACCTGTAAACTGAGATTCTAGATAAATTTGCTAGATGAAACAGCAGTGTTTAAAGTGGTACAATGTGCTCTTAGCTAGATTGCTCAACCTGTTTGAAATTTTCATTTGACATATATATTTTCAGAAATGTAATTAGATTAATTATCCATATTATAAAAAGCAATATATCTGTTTGATTGTGTGCTTATAATTCGAAATCCACAACCTAATTATATAATTTTTTTATAATTTTAAACCTAGTTTTATTATCACTTTAGTTAGTTCAGGTTGTAATGTTATATACAAGGCAAGTTATGAGCTTAAAAGTAAATTAAATCGAAAGAGGATGAGTATTATCTGTAAACTATTGAATGTTTATAAATATAATGTATTATACAATTGTTTGTAGCTATAATACCAAAAAATAGATAGTACCATAAAAAACACCTTTTATATTGAAAATGGTGATCACTTAGGTGTCCTGACATGTGAAATCATATGACCCCTCAAATAGCTGCAGCCCTCCTGCAGCCATAACATATCATTATGAGAAATGCATAGCCCTCAATGTGCACGAAATTTCGCCACGAAAATAGGCTACATAAGCCATCTTCGAGCGCATCAGTGCCGTTTCTAAGTTTAGGTGTCAAAGTGGTCGCCATGGCCGAAACCGGTCGGAACAATCATCATCATATGGTTAGATGTATATTAAACTGCTTTTAATTTTATATTGTTATACATTATATTTGGTCCATGTAAAAATGAAAATGCAAAAGAGAAACTAGTATCATTTTTATTCCATTAAAATGTGAAATCAATATTTTTTTTAATATGGAAATATAATCGATTAACAGTGTATCTTTTGAAATAAAAACGATTTCTTTTCTTGTTTCTATTTGTAGCTCTTTGGTATTTAATCAGAGATATGCAGGTGTATATTTTTAAATATATTATGTAAAAATATATTTTGGTATCTGAGATTGCTAAACTCCAAACACCTTTTTACAGATCACACTCAATGTTTGTTCTATCTATTATATTGTCAATTGTTATATTGCTCACTCAATTGTCAAGAAAAGATTGGTACAATCTATGTAGACGCTACTTACCCACACTAAATAATGACAACAATTTTTTTTTTCTTTTTTTTTTGAACCGACTACGCTATTAACCCGTTAGGGTCTTTACAGCTTCACTGGACTTACATCATTATTAAGGAGTAAACAGTAGTTTCTAAGTTGCAGAAATTAATAAGAATTGTAGCATACATTATGTTGTTTGGTATCCTTGTTTTTATCAAGCATGTATTTATTTTGATTCGGTAATAAGTGGGATAGATTCTAAGAAAGTTCTCTGTTTGTTGTGATTACATTGCACATATTCACATCAGCTGCTAGATTACATTTCGTTTCTATGCATTGTTTATACCTTATCCAGTGTTCCCAACTAAGGGGACTCCAAATTTACTGAATAAATGAGATGCGATTTTTTTAGGGGCTTTAAATGTTTAAGAGTATTTTAAATTTATTTATTTAAAAGTATATACCCTAATTTAGACAATTTTTTGGACTCATTTTAATAAAGAAATATGTTTAAAAATTGTACATATATCAGGTGACTGTTTAGACAGTAGCAATATTTCTGGAGGACACTCTGCACTCGGTTCTCGTTCTAAATCAATTTAAAAAAATAGGTGCTTAATATTTAACCTAATTATCTAGAAAAATAGAAAAAATATACACAATCCTTTTCGCGTTTAGGTTAAACCACAGTGTCAGTGACTGTCCGGTGATTTAACTTTCATTTGAAGGGGAACATAGGAATGTCAGGAACAAAACAAAATGATTTATTGCCTGTTTTACTATCGAAAGTTATTAACTCCGGGTCACCCATTGTAGCTATACTTTTGAAAGTCTTAGAATAAACTATAACCTATGTTTATTTTGTTGTTTATTAGTATTTGTTTTAATATTATTATAATTTTATATGTTAAATGTGACCACAAAGTGTCCGTAGAACTTGCACTAGTAATAAGTGTATTCTTTAAGTGTAAAATTTTAGTAGTAATTTATAGATATTTATCTACATTTGTACACATTGCTCTGTCAATGTTATGATTTTTTATTTTAGGCTCATTTTCAAGTAACTCAAGTAACCATCGCTATTTTAAGGGACTTTAGCTTTATTTTTAGGGTACATTAAATGGTACCGTTGGTAACTCTGATATTATCATATTCTTAGTGGCTCACAAACTTTACAACTGTGAACTAGACGAGTAATAATAAAAAGTAAAGTATAAAATAAAAAAAGTATAATGTACCCAATTGAATTATAATTGTAGAATAATATTGATTTTTCTTCTATCCATTTAATGAAAACTCTCAATAACACTATAAAAGTGTTTTAAATATTCTTTTATACCAGTTATACGCAGATTATTTGGAACTAAGTACCATTCTTGACATGCAATGAGTTAAAGAGAGCTTGCTGTAAATTAATAGTACTTAATAAACATGTAACAGAGTGTAAACACCTACAGCACAAGTCAATGCTCTTATTTTTCCTATTCTGATTGACCACATGTACCAGGGGCTGCTATCTGTGCATCTCTGCTTTATACTTTATTGTATTATGAAGTTTAAACTGACAGTGAAAAGGTTATCAGCCAGTTATCAAACCATATTTCAATTGAAGTAATCTTCACAGGTATCAGCTCTATCCGCCTGTTTAGATCCAGAAGGCCAGCGTCTATTCCTGGCCATTGCCCGTGTCATAGATGATGTGTCCTGGGCGGGGCAGAACATTCGAGTTTACAATGAAGTTATAATCACACCCCCCTATAAGGTACGTAGATAATCAACTTTGTAATTGAAGGATTCTTTATAAAATTTGTGCATTGCCACCTTTTGAAGTGAAAATATAGTAAATCTATACTTAATAAATCATACTTAAATAAGGTAAAAGGTAAGGTAAGATATAAGGTTGAAGGGTTTATTTCTTTGTTTGTTTGCACGAATGCGCTAATCTCAGGAACTACTGGTCCGATTTGAAAATTTTTTTCAGTGTTATATAGCTCATTTATTGATGAAGCCTATAGGTATATCATCACGCTAAGACCACTAGGAGTGGAGCGCCAATGAAGAATGTTTCAAAATGTCAATGGTTTTTTTCTTTTTAAGAGCTTCTGCTGCGTGTTAGCATTAGCCACAAGTGACTATTCCACGCGGACGGAGTCGCAAGGAGAAGCTAGTGATTTATGTGTGCATTCTTATACTGTATGTAGTAGTCTGTTTTGGAGCTTGTATTTCATAGCCAGGGAATTGTGATTTGATTTGAAAGGAGGCTCAGTAGTTTGCGTGTACAGTCACCACGTCGATGGACGTAGATTCGAATTCTTGCGATCGATCCAGGGTTTTCGGCGAAGTAAAACCTCATGATGAACCCGTAATGGTGGTAGGACTTTTACTGAGCTCCGCCCACTACCTTCCACCGTCGAGTTGAAAATTTGTTGCTTAAGAACTGTTGGTGTGGTCCGGTAGCTGCACTTGTGATCCCGTCGATCTAGGTATCTCTGTTTACCGTCTTGACCACATCGCCATTTAACGTTACGTGAGATCGGGGTTAAAGGCTTATGTATTTTACAAAAAAAGAAAATGGCCTTTTTATTTCGTTTGGTATCCGTAGCCTTAGTGACAGACTTTCAACTTGTGAGAGGTAGCTAGCTACCCGGACTATGAAAGTACACTGCCGGCATGTTATGGCTTTAATACTTCACCGACAATCACAATAAAAAAGAAGGCAACGGAAACAGAGAAATTAGAAATTAAGAATTAAATGTAAGAGAAAGGAATAAGACTGAATTAATAGCGATTACATTTTATTTTTTACTGACTACGCTGTTGGCTCAACGAGGCCTTAATAGCTTTAGCTGACTACTCTACAAATTAAATAGGAAACAAAGTATAAATGTATAGAATAATGACATTTAATTAGCCTAGCTGTAAGCTTTGTAAGTAAAACCTCGGTTTGTGTCTGAGGGTTGGGGCTGTTTCAATTAAAGATATATATTCACCTGGCCCTCCAGTTCATTCGCGAAGATTCGAACCTACGTCTAACGACAAGGTATCTTGCTCACATTGTTGCGTTTCGTTAGGTCAGTGAGAGCGACGGAGGCCCACCTACCCTCTCCCTTCCCCCTCTCCTCTCTGCTCCCCACCCCCGTCCCCAAACACAGGCTGGCAACACACTTGTAACACTGGGGGTGACCTACCTTCTCTTGCCAGCTTTGATATAAAAAAATAAATATATATATAGCAACTAATGTTGTAATTACGTCTCATATTTCAGGTGGACAACGTTATAGGAGAAAAGGATTCGAAACCATACAATTATATAAAGAAATTCGTCGAAAGACATTGGCGCGAACACAGAGACTATACGAACACGTCAGCCGGCCACCATCAGTAGAACTATCCGCCTACCAATGTAATATAAACGAATAATCCAAATGATACACTTATTTAAAAGTTTAGGTGGTAGTCTTGAAGTCAAAACCTTGTAAAGGCGGTCGTATGTTATGGGCGGTGAACAGTTTTCCCGATATATATATAGAAATAAAGAAGTTTATTACATACAATTGTTTTTATTTTGTCATTAAATAAATATTGTTTACACATTTCACCCTTACCCAAGCGAGTGAATAATTTTTACCAATTTTAAAATTGGTGTTTATCTGTTGATTTATGAATTATTTACAAAGCAGTTGGTATATATTTTATAATTTTTTTAAATTATATTTTATAATAACGACCTCGGTTGTAATGACTTTTTGGTTATAGCGACGTCAAACTTACGTCCCTTGAATTTAAAGCATACTAACCCTTCTGAGATGCCTCAAAAACTCCTTTTTTTTATAGTAGCACGGCAAAATGACTGCACTATGCCTGATGGTAAGCATATTACAATCCAAAAACAATGGCGACCACCGAGTGACACACTATTCATCGCCGGTCGCCGTTGTCATGCCGGCCTGCAAAAAGCTGGATATGCACAGGCTGATCCTGAAACGCGACCCGCAGAAGCTAATCACTATGACGGGCTTTTTCGCCATATGCGTGGTGGTTGCGACCCAGTCAGGCTGTAAAACTCTACCACCCCATGGAAAGTTCTAACAAGAGAGCCACCATTTTGTTGGAACTTTGAATTAATAACTCGACAATGGAAATTATCAAACACTCTGGGTGAGAGAAACGAAATAATTCAGATAAAGAAGATGGTACGCTACTATTAATAAGGAGATTAAGATGAAACAGATGGATAAAAGAATATGTATGAAATATTATATAGAAGATTTGGCGCTTATGCCTTTATATTAACTTGCACATGGAAGAAAATCGGTTAAAGAATACATAAGAACAACTTATATTGACAACTTCAGAATTGGCAGTATGGATTAATTCCTTCGCCTGTCCTATTGGACGAATATTATTACTACTAAAAGCCTACTTTCGTAAGAAATTCATTCGGTAATAGCTATTTTGGATATAGCGTCAATTTCGGGCTTAGTGACTTGTTTTTATGAACCATTTATGACAGATTCCCAGAAATCCCTTACGGATATTGCTATTGAGTCGGCAAAGGCACAAAGACTCATTCATAAAACTATTAAGCTTTCTTATCCTTTGTTTACATTCACAGATAGTCAAGCAAATACTTTGTTTGTATGTTCCTACATACAAACAAAGCATTTGTTGGACCATCTGTGCTAAGTAGTCCTCTACTCAGCACGTGTACGAAGTTAATCTTATGAATCAGTTACGTAGTAATTTTCAGTGAGTGAACAGTGTTTCTTAAACTTGTGAATATGGCTCCTAGACGGACATTTACTGTTAAAGAAAAAGTGGACATCATTTCGAGACTGGAAAATTGAGAAAACAATGTTGATCTGTGTAAACAATTTGGAGATTCACATTTTACAATATCAACGATGTGGAAAAACCGCGCTAAAATTCTGGAGTGTTTTGAAACTAAATCCCTGAAAATAAAGAAAAATCGTAATCCAATTCATCAAGATAATGAAAATGCTCTCCTAGTGTGGTTTAAAGCTCAGAGAAGCCAAAATGTACCCATAAGTGGTCCTCTTTTGCAAGAGAAAACTAATCATTTTGCCAGTCACCTTGGGAAAACTTTGAATGTTCAGAAAGCTGGATATACAGATTTAGACAACGTCATGATATAGTGGTCGGTAAAGTTTGTGGAGAAGCCGCCAGTGTTTCCCAAAATGACTGTGACAGTTGGTTGAGAACAGTTTTACCAAAATTAACTGAATGGTATACCGACCCTCAAATATGGAACGCTGATGAGACGGGATTATTTTTAAAATTGACTCCAAAAACACTGAAATTTAAAGGAGAAAAGTGTGCTGGCGGCAAACGATCAAAAGATAGAATAACAGTGCTTCAAGTATGGGAGGCGAAAAACAAAAATTGCTGGTATAGAAAAGGCGAAAAAAGCAAGGTGTTTCAAGAGTGTAAAAGCCTTGCCAGTTAATTACGAAGCCAACAAAAGAGCGTGGATGATATCGGAGATTTTTTTAAAGTTTTACGGAAATGGGACTCTCAGCTAAGAGGAAACAAAAAGAAGATTGTTTTATTTATTGACAATTGTCCAGCTCACCCACAAATTCAAAATTTGACTAACATCAAACTGGCATTTTTGCCACCAAACACCACATCAGTTATTCAGCCTATTGATCAAGGTATAATTAAGACTCTTAAAAGCCATATTCGAAAGCTTCTAGCAGAGAAAATGGTAAAAGACATTGAAATAAGTACTACCCCATTTACCGTCAATTTTCTGGATACCATTGAAATGATAACAACAGCATGGGCACGAGTTACTCCAGATACAATTAAAAAATTATTTTCACATACTGTGGTATTGGTAAATTGTCGACTTTAAATACAACTGATGATGATTCTGTTGATGAATTGGACAATTTGCCATTGGCGAGGTTAACATCAGTGGAAACAACAGTTACGGATTGGGAAACTTATGTGAATATTGACGATCAAGTTATCATTACTGATAACTGGACTGATAATGAAATTATTGAGTCTGTGCTTCAAACACAAGAAAGGGAGGACGAAGAAGAGGAAAAAGATTGCATCTAAATGAAATTCCAGCAACTAGAGATGCATTATGTGAAATAACAACGCTCAAAAAGTACTGTTAATTTGGTAAAGGTCAAAATCATTTAGATGTAGAAGGAGTTATGAAAATGGAATACATCTTACAGCGTGCAGAAAAAAACTAAACTTAAACAGTGCACTATATATAACACGTTTTTTCAATAACACCCGTATATACCAAAATTAAATAAATGATAAGTAAATACATATGGACGACTTTTTATTATTCCGGACATAGCGACCTCCGGATATAGCGACGACATTAAAGTGCCCCCTCCGCCGTCGTTATAACCGAAATTCAATGTATAGGTATATATACTAGCTGACCCGGCCACGCGTTGCTGTGGCTCGGTTATAGGTGATGAAATTAAATGATATTGCCTCTCTCATTGCATCCACTAAAAACGATTGTTTGTAACAAAGATAAACCAAATCGATTGATTTGTTACCGATTCTTCTCAATGAGCGGATTATTTGTCCGAACCGATGGTAGTTTTGACGTTCATAAGCGCCTTCTCATGGCCTAAATTATATAAAGTATTTTTGATATATGATAAAGATGCGTTAGTACAGTGCCGACTGACGTCTTTTTCGCTGGTATTTCTATCATGTTTCCACCGTCATTATGCCACTTGGCGAAGAAAACCTGTAAATAGACCCAGGTAAGGTTTGAATAATTAGTTTGCGAGTGTAAGGTTGTAAGGGCTGAGTCGCATTAACACTTTAATAAATTAGAATAATTTGACACAATATTCACCGTATTAAATTTTGTCTAACATAAGTTCACAGTTCTTATTCCATGTTGTAATTTACTGCATCTGTATTTGCCGGCAAGCCAAGTTTCGTAGTAAATTATGAATTTCGTGGGTATAATAAATTTGGAAGAAGTAAATAAATCAAACAATTTTAGACATTCACAAGTATTTAGTTATAATTTCTGCATAACCTACTTCAATATGACATGTGACAATTATTTAAACTGAGATTATACTGCTGTTCCACTCTACGCACTTTGACGTATAGTCCGCGTCAAACCTTTTAACAGCTCTGAAGTAGATGCGTAGAACACAAACTTAGATATCAGAGGGGGACGTAGTCAGGTAAAAGGGGAGCAAGCTCGCCCGCTCGCGTTTCTCACTCCCTATTTCACACATGTTGATACATTTGGCCTGTCATTATTAGTTGCAGTACAGTCGCATTCAGAAGTCAATTTAGTTTTGTTATAGCTATTTACGTTGTTTTGCAAAATGATGTTTCTATAAAAGGCTTTGTTTATTTTATTTTTATTACAAATTATTTATTTATTATGAATATATTTTATTCCCAATAACAGTTTTGTCACACGCATAATATCTGTACAATACATGCTACTCAAATATTCCACACATAAAAAAAAAACTACATAAAGGGGATGATTCAATTAAAGTAAGCGATCACCCAAAACTCCGAAACCAGCTGATTAAATGTTATGTGGATTTAATTATAACTGACAAATGCATGATGTTGCGAACTGTTAATATTTAAGCTTTATCTTTTACATCCTCATCTCGTCCATTTCTAGTTCTTACTGTTATTTAATTATCCCCGTAATGATTTCATTCTTATTGTTTGTTCGTTTTTAACTCTGATTCTTTACAAATATTCTATGTATTCTAAGTATATATCTTGTATGTATGTACCTATATATCTGCTCAATGGGGAGGTACACTGCTTATTAATCCCGCTAGATTGCGCATAGTCGTTGGTTTTAGTGTATTGTCAAGCTCGTGTCAAATAATGACAGGCGGGGAACTTACAAGTAAAAGTGTGCAAATTGAACGTCCTATATGTCTAACATAATTCTTTAAAATATGACCTAGACCACAATTATATACCACTACCACATAAGAGTAAAATTAATTAAATATAAAATGTAATTGTTAAAAATAAGCTTTTACTATATTATAACGTATAATTGGATTAAAAAGAGTATAATAAGTTGAAGTTACATTTGTCATATGTATGTAATACTTATACTAATAGATTATAAAATAAAAATGTCATATTTTATAAATTAAGTACAATTATGTATAAAAGACATTAACTATTTTTAAACAAAACTATGTAACGTATCAAATTGTCATGTAGATAAATGTATTATTACGATCATAGAGAAAAATTGAAGAATATAGATGTACAGCGTATTGGTACGTGTCACTGCCGATGGCGCAAAGTTTTAATTTTTTTTTCACTTTAGCGTCCGCCATTTTGAACTTTTCGTCTTAATTCGGAACTCGAAGGGTACGTACGATAAAAATATTTGACGTTGACAGGCACCAATTATGCTAGCGCCATCTGAGATTAGCTTCGCCTGTGCCTCCCCATTCATGTAAAAAGGTATTAATTAGTAAACCAGCTGTCAGACCGTTTACAATCGGAATCATACTTTCATTTCATATACACAAAATCTGCTGAGAGTAGAAACATGGTCGTTATACTTAATACATTTTATTACTCAATGTAACAGGCAAATATCTACTTGAATTATAATTCATTAAGACCTGATATACTTTACGTATAATATCGAGACTAGTTAAAGATTAATAAACGTAAATGGAATCGGTTTTGTATTAACCTCTTGACTGTACTATGCGCAAGATCGAACTTGCATAAAGCTATTGTCACAATAGTAATAACCATTTTGAAATATATTTTTTTAATGAAAATCTCATCAAAAATATTATTTATAAATTTAAATTGTTTGCCAATTATCTGTATGTTATAGAATGTTTTTGAATAATGAAATTTAATTGAACGAATGCTATACAGAGTTGCTTACATAAAAAATTTAAACCAGATGTTTAGCTAGAGACCGATTGGATAAGCTTTTGTAACACAGTAGTTAACACATGTTCAAGGTTTAAAATTTTAGGCACTATTTAGTGAAACTTGAGTTATAAGAGTGTTCACTTTGTATTTGTAACTAGCCCCTGCCCGAGATTTCATCCGCGTAGTAATAGTTACTACTATGGGCTAACGCTGACATACAGCAGAAGCTCTCAAAAAGAAAAAAACGTCTCGATATTGAAACATTTTTCATCTGTGCACCGCTCCTATTGGCCTTAGCGTGATGATATATAGCCTATAACCATTCTCGATGAATGAGCTATATAACACTGAAAGAATTATTCAAATCGGACCAGTAGTTCCTGAGAATATCCCCTACAACGCCACAAACTTCACCTCTTTATAATATTATTATAGATAACACCTGATGTCTACGCGCATTGTATGACACCTACTGCGACTGAATTTTTCAACAAATCGAAAGAGAAAATGAACAGATACAATACCGTATCCCTTGCAAGCGTCAGGAGCTTAATAACTGTAACCTTCCCCCATGCTACCAAATCCCAGAATCACTTACCATATGTTTGCGCCGAACCACCACTGTATATACATTGGAGTTTTAAAAAGGGTACTAATAAAATAAAAGAATCATCTTGATATATATCGTATGCTATTTATTCACTAAATATTTTATGTATTTTTTTTTTGTATATTTCTTCATATAATCATCGAAGTAACATAAATTTCTAGCATTCTAATACATGCGATTAAATCTATATTATATATATATCAAAATTTACAAATAATATACAAATAGTCCGTTTTATTGTTAACATTACTGAAAGACACGTGCAACGTGAACCAAATGTGACACGCGCGACGTGACACGAGTTACGTGACACGTCTGACACGAGCGACGTGATATCTGACACGAGCGACGTGACACACACCGGGCGTGACAAAGTGAACGTAATTTGAAAGTAGCAAAACTGCTATTTAATTATAAATCACGACTCATCAACCGTTAACGAGAAAACAAGAAACCGTTCACTCAATCACAGTAAACATATGCACCTGTCAAAAATACAGAATATGTTTATTACTGTAATTTAACAATAAAACAGACAAAGATTACGTCTAATACCTCACAATATAACACTAATCAATTTCAAGTTTATAATATATTCTTAGCCGGGGACACAACAAAGTAAAATTGTAAAGAATTGGTACGCAAATAGTTCGCCCAAACTGTTTGTAGACAAGTTAAAAGACTTACAGTAAATAACGTAGCAAATTTTCGCTTTATTAGCAGAATTTAAGGCGTCTAATCTATTGCCCAGCTGTGAATTAATTATTAACCAAAAAATATATTCTTATTAGATAACTATTTCAATTAATCAACTCTCGAGTAATGAATATTTATTTATTATTTAACTATAAAAACCTACTCTAAAAAAATTGAAATAGCTAACATTTAAAATTTCGTTTAAAAGGACTTAAAACCTATCGCTCTTTACACTAATGTCTAAATATATTGTATGATACACGTGTACATTTCTCAAACACTCTACGTGCTTTATTTATTATTATAATGACATTTGACACCTCATATCGCGACTGAAATAACTTATTATCTCCATTATTTTTGTCTGCACACACGCACATGTACTGAACATTTGAATAAACTAAGGATTGAGAGATCACTCAATTAGTGCATGTGGCTTAGAGGACGGGGATCAGACCACACATTTTTAATTGCTCTAGAAACAGTTTCTCTCTCTATGATGTTCTTCTTCTATTCCCCGTCCTATTAACATTGTGTCTATTAACTCTTACGGACCTTATTGTAGAACGCTTGTCAAAATTTAGTAAACCTAACAAAATTTTCCCTTAGATATTTGTCTGAGTTTGTAATCTAATAATGTCTTGTGTAATTTACACGTGCTTTACTTGTGGTGTGTGTTTGTAGATAGACCGTTTTGGATTTAACGAATTTGTTTATCTGGTGCAATCTCCATTGTTTATGGCTCTATTCACTTGACATTGGCCAAATCGTGTGCGCACACATGTTGCTATTTCAAAAGAACTCGAAAACATAAAAATTGTAGCTGTCATTTTTAATCTACATTAAAACTAAATTGTTATTCGATTTTGCGTGTTTCGTAATTTAAAGCACTCTATAAATAGCTACATTTCGATGCTATTTTCTTGACAGCGAGTAACATTTTACAAACAGCTTCTACAATTAATTTCTTTTGAAATTACTACCGGATCTTCACAGCTTCAGGGTGCCAAAATGGCCGAACCTCAGGTTGGGTTGTTGTTTTGGATGCAACAACATTAATTTGAGTCATTACATTTTGGTAATTTACATTAAAACTCGTAAAACACAGTCATATTCGCGATATCAGATGCCAAGCGTGTACAATTGTGCTATCACTATAAAAATGTAACAAAATTTCAGACAAACTTTACATATTAAAAATTAACACACCAAACGTGATTCATTGTCGATATACCTTATTATAAAGGCACTTGCGGATAAATATATTGCTGTTTGTGGCAGTGATTGTTCAAGAAATTAAAAAAGAAACGCCCTTGCTATTGATGTCACGCTCGCTGTGTCAATCACGCAGTAATTGTCAAGCGTTATCACGTTGTGCGTGTTCGATACGGCGAGCGTGTCCGAAAAATACACACGAGTGTTTTATTCTCGTTACTATTGACTCATTATAGCATCGAAATTTTTTAATAAGTCAATCATATAAGGAAGGTCTAAATATCGTAATTTACTACATCTACGATCCCTAATAGCGAAAATAAAATGTGACAATTATAATAATCAAAAAGTGCAATTTTGCCCGCATTCTAAAATGTTTAATTTCGTCACCAATAAAATATAAAAAAAACTAAGCAAACAAATAACTTTTAATAGAACAATTGTCTGAAAATACGTATTTAAAGATTGGGAAGTTAGTATACAAGTTAGGCTTAAAGGACGTATATCCTGAGGCCGAATTAATAAAAAAAAAAGTGTTTTGTCTCTATATAAGAAATAAATTCGAAGTCATTTTGAGACTACACAATGACCTATAACTCTTAAACCGAAAGTTAGCGAAATTATACAAACAATAAAATAATTATCGAAGTGCGATATATTTCTAAAATAAAAACAATTACATGACCCTAATAATAAAAATAATTATCTAGATATATACTCTTCGCCAATTTCTACTACGCCCGTCGCAAACATAACAGAAAAAAAAATTTCAAACGAGTACAGAGTACCCAAACTTTTTCCTCTTCATCTTAAAAAGGCATGATCGACGCATCTGCCAGTGTCATGTTTTAAACACAATTATTAAATCCTCTTTACAAAAAAAAAATATTTTGTAGGTTATAATTAAAGTTCCTAATATAACCGATAGAAATAGATATGAAAAAAGAAAATATACAACACAAATTAGGACGTCGTTATCATTTTATTAACATATTAATTTATACCTAATAACATAAATCTAAATAATAATATTTTATAAAATGGACACGAATGAAAAAAGACGAGATAGAACCAGCAGGATGCATAATGGTTATAAACTAGTTTGTCCAAATCTAGTTCTTCAATTTACAGATTCTTGTCTACCATCTTGCTTTATGCCGAGCGTAGATTTATTCTACAATTTAGATAGATCATTCTATCAAATATAATGGTTTTATATAGTGGCTATAGACAAAAATGTATCGTAATTTTTAGTATACATAGTCAAAAAATTCACTGCATTAAACATTTTTGTTTCAATAAATGTTTATCACCCGTCTTTATTTACATAATTTAAGGTAGTAATAATAATCTCCTAGTAGTATTCGAAGCGACTTAGATGTCGCAACACCGGAAAGTGACATTTTGACGTTTCGTCTATGTAAACATAAAATTACGCGCGAAAATTTCTATTAAACCGCCATTTTGTTTATCTGTAGCTGTCAAATTTGGCTTTTAGCAATTAATTGCATATGAATCTAATGCTAGATTGTTAGTATTTCACCGATGTCATAACAATAAATTTAGTTTTAAAAAAAGGTACACATACAATTTGACATTTACGACTTCCCGCCTAAAAATCTGTCAAAGCATCTTTTTTCTAAGGCTCCGGATACCAGATCTTTTGAGCCGATAAGTTTTTTATATCTTTATTTCAACCTACTTTTAGTATTTTATGTGTAACTGTCTATTTATATTATTTGCGACTATATTACTTATATGTAAAAAGAAGAAATTATAGTAAAATTCGTCGTAAATAGAAAAAAAATCAAAAATTCGGTTTTACTAAAAACGAAACATTTGAGCGAATATTCAATCCTTCACGACAAAGACTTAAAAGAGAAAAAAAAACACGCACATGTGTCAATCAGATTATAAAAAAAAAAAACTATTAGGAGTTTTTCTGGTCACCTATAATTTCTAAGTATGAGGGGTGTGTATCTCATATGATGGAAACAAGGCTAATTCTCAGGGCTAACAGTTTATTCAACACAACAAAAGTACAATCGTGGTGTTCACTAGATATTATATGTAAAACACGGTAAACTAAACAAAGGAAGCGCGTGCGTGTGCGTCGTAGGCGCATGTCAATAAGCAAGCGTCAAGCCGTCACGAGTGCTTGGGCAGACTGTCTTGGCGCGAGGACGCGGCGTCGCCTCGTACGATCGCACGCGCATGCGCAAAGACAGATTTTGTCTCAGAGGCGCAGGCGCTCGGGCAAACAGCCCCGAGTGACGCGGTAAGGTAATATCGCGGCGGGTTGGTTTACTATATACTCCCCCTCTAGTCCAGGGGAACGCCCTCGCTCCTGGACTAGGACTCTAGCCTTTGTTACTGGACGTCCTCTCTTCCTTTTTGGGATAACGGGACTAGGTGGTGAATTGTCATCTCTACCTCTGTAGACTGATATATCCTGTGTATGAAATTTACCAAGGATCTCACTAGGGTGATCTACATGCGACAATGTATAAGTCGTTGGACTTACCTTACTCGCGATTCGGTATGGGCCATCGCGTTTTGGAGCAAACTTAGCAGTTATATTCTTTTGAGCATTACTGAGCACGTGAGACTTGAGAAGTACTAAGTCACCTACCTGAAAGTTTTCTGCAGGACGACGTGACTGATCAGCGTAATCTTTGGTTTTATCTTGCTGGGTTTCTACACGTTCTCGTATTTCTGAAAATGAATTTACAAACTTCCTTAGGTAAGGAGTTATTTGAGGGACGAAATTATCTTTTCCCATGATAGTACGAAAGTCATGTGTGACCTCGGTGAGAGATCTCATTTCTCTCGCAAAAGTGAGATATGCTGGAGACATACCCGTCGTTCGGCATTTAGCGCTATTTAATGCGAAACGGATTAGTGCTAACTTCTCTGGCCAGGAGTTATGGTGTTTTCCTACAAGATGTGCTAGCATTGCTTTCAGATCTCGGTTTTTTCTTTCTGCGGGATTAGCTTCTGGGTGATATAGTGGAACAAAATTTTGTTTTATTCCCAGAACAGACATGCATTGATGCATGACTGCAGAAATGAACTGAACTCCGTTATCCGATATAATACGACGAGGCAATCCGTATCTCATGAAGAATTCCTCTATAAGAACCTGAGCGCAGGCTTCTGCTGTTGCATCTCTGAGTGGGAAAAGCTCTACCCACCTCGTGGTTGTATCTTCAATGAGTAAAATCCAACGCTCCCCCTGATTTCCATCTGGTAGAGGGCCGAAAAGATCAATAGCTAACACTTCGTTGCGTTGATTCATCACCGGTGTTTGAAGTAAACCAGGTGGTTTACTGTTATTCGCTTTATAACGCTGACAATGGATACAGGCTTTGATGTAATCGGTTATTATTCTTCGCATTCCTGTAAAATAAAATAATTGCGCTACCTTGTGGTAGGTTCGGTCAATTCCTGGATGTCCTGCTAATTCAGAATCATGTAGTTCTTTGAGAACTGGTATTATTTGTTCAGTAGGAATGACCAGTTGAGGAGACTCGCAGTCTGAATCAGGGTTGTATCGATACAAAACTCCTTGGTTCAAGAGGTATCCTCTTTCATTCCACCTCTGGGCAGCAACCTCATCGGTGCTTTCTAGTTCTTTAATTATTTTCGTCACTTCCGGGTCTGAGAGTTGTTCTCGGCGTAACTGGTTAGGAGACTTAGCAGGTAGGTCAATTATTATAGAGCATATACCGCAGTTGTCGCGTGTTTCAATTGAGCAAATAGGCCTGCTCAAGGTGTCTGCTATGACGTTAGCCTTACCTGGTGTATATTGAAACTTAATATCAAACGACTGGAGCTTTAAGGCCCATCGAACTAACCTTCCAGTTGGTGATTTTAATGATAAGAGCCAACGTAGTGGTTGATGATCACTCCCGATGACAACTGGCTGACCATCCAGATACGAGCGAAAACGCTCAACTCCCCAAACCACGGCGAGTGCCTCTCTTTCCGTAGTGGAGTAATTTCGTTCTGCGTCGTTTAAGAGACGACTAGCGTATTCTATAGGCCTCTCTTCTTTACCTTCCCCTTGTAACAAAACTGCACCTAGAGCGTAGTTGCTGGCGTCTGTGCGAAGGACGAAGGGATTGTTGAAGTCTGGCTGTACCAGTACTGGTGCTGATGTGAGTAATCTTTTTAATTCGGCAAAAGCATAGGACTGTTCCGAGCCCCAGATCCAAACATTGTTCTTCCGTGTTAAACGTGTTAATGGTTCAGCTACTTTTGAGAAATTCGGAATAAATTTCCGAAACCATGAACATGTTTGCAGAAAGGTTCGCAGATGTTTTAAATTTGCAGGCTCCTTCATGTCCATTACCGCGCTTACCTTTTGAGGGTCGGTGGAAATACCTTCTTGTGTAATCACATGTCCGAGGTATCTTACACTTTCTCTTGCGAAAGCACATTTCTTCCGATTTACTTGAAGATTAAATTCTTCGAGACGTTTCATCACCAGGTCGAGGTCTTTTAGGTGTTTTTGGTACCCTTCAGATATTATCAAAATGTCATCTAAATACCCTAAGATAGTTACCTCCTTTAATGATGAGCAGGAGCGGAATCGGTCGATCAGGCGCTGGAAAGTCGCCGGTGCGTTTTTCAATCCAAATGGCATTTTTTTGAAACGATACGTACCAAGAGGACATATGAAGGCGGTTTTGTCTTTATCAGACTCCCTTAATCTTACTTGCCAGTACGAGGAACGAAGATCTAGAGTACTCATGTAGCAGTTCCTCTTTGTGCTTTGAAGAAGTTCATCAATACGTGGCATTGGGTAAGTGTCAGACTTTGTTATGGCATTAAGACGTCTGTAGTCAACACAAAACCGTATGGTGCCATCAGACTTCGGCACTAACAATGCCGGCGAAGACCAAGCTGACTCGCATTCTTCGATAATGTCTTCTTCAAGCATTTTGTCGATTTCTTTCTTCATTAATTCCTTTCTTGTCGGATTAAGACGGTACGGTGGCACGGCAATCGGTGGGTGGTTACCCGTCTCAATGCAGTGCTCTGCGTAAGGAGTTGAACTTACCTTAGGTTCAAAAATATTCGCGTGATTAACAAGGACTTCAGTGAGCGCGCTACGCTCAGCTGGATTAAGATGAGAACCTTCATCATCACGGAGAACATATACAGAAGAGCAGCTGATACCTCTAGCGATAGCGTATTTTTGATACGAATAAGTCGGTATTTTCATTAAGCTGTGGATGATCAAAAATATCAAGATATATTTTGTGTGGAGGTCGTCGGTCGTCGAATGCGCTTAACAGGTTGTCTTTGGCTTCTGCCCATCCAGTTACTTGATCTTTTATTCCTTGCCACCAGATGGCAGCATCACCGAGCAGCAGCATTGATAAACCCCTTACTACGTTATAGTCTGACACTCCAACGCAATCAATGTAGCTTTCTACGCTATCAATGAATGTAGACACTGATTCCGATACTGTACCACTGAATGTAGCTCGGCAGCGGGCTAAAGTAGCCTGTGAGCTTCCGATTGTATTGGATGCTCCCATTATATGCTGAAATATTTCTTTTATAGCTTCCGTTTGCGTTCTTTGCAACGAAGAAATAAGTGATGTTACACTTTCCTGTGAGAATGTAGTTTCTGCAGGTATTGGGGTTGAAGTTGAGGCGCCGCCAGAGATTTGCTCGCAGCGGGGGCGCTGTGGAGTCTCTTCTTCGGCGGGAATTTGCACGTCCGGGACGGGGGGTTTGGGTATGCATGTTGCATCATCCTCGTCACGGCGGTTACCACTTCTTGTCTGCATCTCGAAACCCAATAGTGTTATACACTTGCACAATAAATACAAAATGTTATTTTGTATACTGACACGGCACTATAATGTTGTATAATAGTTATACGACGCTTTAAATTTTCACTAACACACGTTGTGGCGCCATATATGAGGGGTGTGTATCTCATATGATGGAAACAAGGCTAATTCTCAGGGCTAACAGTTTATTCAACACAACAAAAGTACAATCGTGGTGTTCACTAGATATTATATGTAAAACACGGTAAACTAAACAAAGGAAGCGCGTGCGTGTGCGTCGTAGGCGCATGTCAATAAGCAAGCGTCAAGCCGTCACGAGTGCTTGGGCAGACTGTCTTGGCGCGAGGACGCGGCGTCGCCTCGTACGATCGCACGCGCATGCGCAAAGACAGATTTTGTCTCAGAGGCGCAGGCGCTCGGGCAAACAGCCCCGAGTGACGCGGTAAGGTAATATCGTTATGAGATTGTTTTTTTTTTCTAATATAACATTGTAAATTACTTATATAGTAAACCAACCCGCCGCGATATTACCTTACCGCGTCACTCGGGGCTGTTTGTAATTTACAATGTTATATTAGAAAAAAAAAACAATCTCATAACTTTAACTTCAAATGTCCAGGTGACATTAGAGCCCAAATGCTTTATTTTATTTATGGAAATCTATTTCCAGATGTATTAGTTAAATGTTATTAAAAAAGGAATAATTGTTATTAAATTGAATGGCTTTTCTTTTCATACTATTGATTTATAAAGCCTATTGGATTCTGAAACTCCCAATCCGTCTCATTGTTTAGGAAATAACATACTAAATTATATTATTATACGTAGTTAAATATCATAAGGGATATATCTATACCGTATCTAAAAAAAAACTAAAACCTTATTAAATTTTAAATAACTAAAAGAAATTTTCTCTACACTAGAGTAATTTTTTTTCATTTTGTATTTTTTTTTATTTATTTCAAAAGTGAAAAAGAAAGTAATGTGTAACTGTCGTCTATGTTGAGGGAAAGAAATAATATCACAACTATAATAATAATAATAACAATAAAAAAAAAATTACATGCAAAAAAAGAATTATATACAACAATATTTATAATGTTGGCTGTATGATCGTGCGACCTTAGTCTAAAACAGTGTTGCCAGATGTCAAAATCTATTCCTTTTGGTAGTTTTTTTAAAAATGTGAAACATCTGTAGCGGCGGTCACACCTGCCGTTGTCATGGCAACGCGTCACCACGGTATTCGTCGCCACGTTATATGATTTTGAATGTCCGTATTGTATGAATATCAATATTTATTATATAAAAAAAGAACTTAAGATTTTATTTTCGATTATGCCATATTTATTACCTGTTGTAAGCTACCGTTTTATGCGTGTTACCTGAACAAAATAATTGCTTCACATCTGCCAGACGTCCCGCGACTGCTCATAATATTTATTTTTTTAATTTTCTACACAACACAGAGTCGTTGAAAAGAAAAACCGAGAGGTTAATCTTCATTTTGTCTCGAACATAGCTGAATATATTTATTCGTTCTGTGAGTAGTAAAAAATGTTCTAACGGACGATGCAATTAATTTGAAATTACTTAACAGAGTTCTTTCTCTGTACAGCGGGCTTGTCTTTCAATGGTACCTTCTCTGGTCTTTTGTCTTTCTTCTCTGTGGGTTTGGTCTTCGGTGCCGTTGGTACTGGTGCTGATTTCTCCGTTGCCGGTGGCGGTGAAGGCTTCTTAGGTTTGTTCGCTTTCGCAGCAGCCGCATAGTTTATAGGTTTGAATCCGGTGCTGGGCTGTTGCTCTTCAGGCTGTGACGGTTGGACCTGCAATGTCACATTAATACAGATTTCATACTGTATGTATTTTTAACAGACAATTCATAATGAGTGCTTGTTCAATGGTCGAGCTTTGATGATAGAGAAAATCTAAAGATCAACAATAGCTACAAAACAGAGAAGGGTTTTTAACTGTTTCCCCATTGTCAGTTTATATATAAGATATACTATTCTGTAAAAAAAAAAACACGACAAGATTCTCGAAGCAGAGACAGTGGACAGATATTTTACACGTTTGATGCCAGTGTACCATTGATTGTACAAGTTAAACTTTATACAACATTGATGGTACAAGTTAAACTTGATGTTCCATTGATGGTACAAGTTAAACTTGATGTTCCATTGATGGTACAAGTTAAACTTGATGTACCATTGATGGTACAAGTTAAACTTGATTTTTATGCCATGTGTACCACAGGCGGTACATGTTTTGATAACTATTGAAAACGAAAGAATCACTTATGTCATCTTATGTACGATGTTGTAACTGTCCAGCTGTTTAAGAGTTCACAGACATACACATAGACAGAAGAATTATATACATAAAGATAAGGGGTAAAAATTACACACCTTAGGTATCTCAGCGACAATGACAGGCGGTAACTCCTTCTCCACTTTCACCTCACACCTGACAGTCTCCGCTTCACTCTTGACCTTGTCAGCCTCCTTGACCTTCTCGCTGTCCCTGACCTCGACCTTCGTTTCGCTCTTGACCGTTTTAACTTCCTTCTTTATGTGGACGACTGTCTCAGATTTGGCTGCCTGTGAAATTTACCTAACATATCAATTAAGACCATGACTATATCTCCTACTCTCTCACACGTCATTTTTTTTATGTAACAAATCTTCTAGTGTATTATTGCTGCTATTGTCGAGAAATTAATTATAAGTTGTGGTGACATCAATATCCTAACACGGATGTCTGTTTAGACCTTTCTAGAGAATTTCAGAATCCATGCTTCGTGGTATAATTTCTAATCTACTTCTGCACACGACGTGAAGTAACAGTGCTTGCATTGTTGCGTTTCGTTCAGTTAGTGAGAGCGACGGAGGCCTACCTCCCTTCCCCTCTCCTCTCCCTCTTCCTCCCCTATCCCTTCCCCCCAAAGGGTGGCAACGCACTTGCGACTCCTCTGGTGTTGTCAGTGTCTATGGACGGGTGGTGATCACTTAACGGCAGGTGACCCACCTGTTCGTTTGCCACCTATGACATAATAAAAAAACCAAACTATATTACGTAAAACACCACCAATATTACAAAGTATAGAGTCAAATAACACAAGACTATGAATCATTACATAGTATAAAACAAAGTTCTCCACCGCGTCTGTCTGTCTGTCTGTTCACGATAAACTCAAAAAGTACTCTAGGGATTTTTAGGCAGTTTTCACCAGTGGATAAAGTGATTCATGAGGAGGGCTTAGATATATAATTCGTCATAGTTTTTTTATTTATTACCAGGGCGAGACAACGTCCATGAGGCCTGTTAGTATGACATTCCAAGATCCTGCTAAATACTCTCCTTCCCACTTACATATATGTCTTACCCTCCAAAAAAAAAACCCCCCAATTTTGAAATATTCTCCATTGGTGTTCCGCTTCTATTGGTCTTAGCGTGATATATAGCCTTCCCCGATAAATGAGCTATCTAAAACTGCAAGAGTTTTTCAAATCTGACCAGTAATTGCCGAGATTAGCGCGTTCAAGCAAACAAACCCACTAGCTATATAATATTAGTATAGAAATATAGATTACCAGTGGTTTCGTTCTTTTAACTTCCGTCTTTGTGATCTTCGGTTTATTGTCTATTCTAGGTTTTGTCTGTGCCGTGTCTTTTTTTAAATCACGGGGAGGCCTCTTCTCTTGAACCTTTTCCGGGATCGGTTGTACGTCCGCTGCACTCACTTCGGGCGGATCCTTCTTAGACGGTAACGCTTCTATAAGAACATAACACACAAACATGTATAATTGACATCCAAGCCAACCTCACCTGCACGTGGTGCACCCTGCTGAGTAACGAACGAGGCAATGGCGAAAGCGGCGTGGTAGGGTTTTACAGCCCGACTGGGTCGCAACCACCATGTATATGGCGAAAAAGCCTGTCATAGTGATTCGCTTCTGCGGGTCGCGTTTTCGGATCAGCCTGTGCATATCCAGCTGTTTGCAGGCCGGCATAACAGCGGCGACCGGCGATGGATAGTGTGCCACTCGGTGGTCGCCATTGTTTTTGGATTGTACTGTGCTTACCATCAGGCACAGTGCAGTCATTTTGCCGTGCTACTATAAAAAAAAAAATATTCATAGCTAGCTGTGCCCGCGACTTCTAAATACAGTCATCTGAATGTATTTAGTCTTATTACTATTGACTTTTCTCTCATACTTAAGTCTCGTCGTCATTAAAATTACAATAACTTTTGATAGAGTGAACCGATTTTAACGAAACCAAGAATAAATGTCACTAGAGGATATGCTTTATGATTTTGTTGAAAAGGTTATATCCTGAACGCAGAACTTTAGCAGTGATGCGTGTTCATACAGACAGAGAGACATTTTTAAAAACAATTAAAATGTATTTTATGATTTATTCCTAGACATTTGTAAAAAAAAATTAAAAAAACTGTACAGACACATCAGATTTACATTCATATGGTATTGTATTCTTATTGTATAGCATGATACCGTCGCAACATCGTCTGCCTTCGTCGTAAGTATTGTACAGTAATTATTGTTATCGCATAACATGTCTGAAATTATTTTCATTACGCAACCTATGCGTTTTTAAAGTTCGCAAAATTGTTAATTAAACACGGTATACTTGTATGGTCAAACGTGTGCCACGTATTAGAAGCACACCACGTACTAGTTGTAAGTACAAAAAATGTATAAGAGCCGTGGCAAATTGTATGTGAGCAATGTAGTCCTGATGAAGCTGTAAAGACCCTGCCAGGTCAATAGCGTAGTCAGTTCGTAAAAAAAAAAATGTGAGCAATTAGTTCAGTTCGAGAAAAAAAGTGTCAGCCTTGCTCCTATGAAACGATTTGTAAGACGTCACTCAGAAGTAATAGAGTCCTTAAGTGGGGGGAAAACGCCGTTTCATTTCAATGATATTACATTAACAATATCTATCTATATATATATATTAGAGATTCCCACCTATATATTGACTCATCACGATATCTCTGGAACCATAAGGCGTAGCGACTTGAAATATGGTAGGAATATTCCTTTCGCCGAGTAGAGGTTTAGCTAAGAACGGATTTTACGAAATTCCACACACAAGGGGGGTTGCGGGGGGTAATCAGGGCGGGACAACATCAGCCAGGTCCACTAGTAAGTTATAAAACTACTGCAGGCAGTCTCTCTGTTTCTTCTTTTAAAATGGCAACACATGCCCGCACACTATTTCTCCAATGTCAAATGAATAGAAACCATAAACAATAGAGTTTGTACCAGAGAGTTAATAAATTTCTTCATATCCAGACCGGGCAAAAGTAAAGCACTAAATCTGTACTAAAAACTGCATTCAGTAAAAGACCTACATGACCTAAATACTAAAAACTGTAACAAACTCGACGTCCCATGTTTCAGACTTAGCAAAACCAGTAATATTATAGTTTTTAAGGTAAATGGTGTTAGGTTTTACTATAAAGTCCCAAAGCATGTTGCCAATTTGCCGGATTGTAAGTTTATAGTGCCACGTCGATGGGTATGTCCGGAATTGACTCCGCTTCCACTAAAAGCGATTGTATAATGTATTGGAAATATATATGTTAAAAAGATAAACCCGATCATGTTCCTTGCCAGTTCTTCTCAATGAGTGGGTTGCTTGTACGAACCAGTGGTAGTTTTAACATTCATAAGCATCTTATACGTTCTGCTATAAGCCATTTCGAGGTTATCCATCCATTACTGGACAACCTGTATAGATCAAATAACTCTTAAACTCGCCATCCGTTCTCGGTTCCGCTGTGACTTCTGTTCTGGGTTCTACCGTTACTTCTACTGACGTAGGTTGGGGTTGTTCTTCTCTCGTCTGCTGGACTTCTTCTGTGGGCGGTGCTGTGCTCTCTTGTCTTTCATCTGGAATTTTATTATCAACTTCACGATCCGATGTTACAATTTTCGATAGACTAAATCTCCGTACACATACAAAATCAGATATCTTCTATACATGAATGTAAATCTAACGTGTATAATCTAATACAATACAAACCAATCATTGTTAGAAATGTCTGTCTGTCTCTTTGTTTGTTTGGTTGAACACGCATCACTGGTAAAGCACTGCATTCATGATAAAGCATCTACAAATATATATATAAAGAATATCCTCGAGTAATATTTAGTTTTGGTTTCATTAAAATCGTTTCGCTTTATACAAAAGTTATTGAAATTTTAATGGCGACGTGACTTAAGTATGAGAGATAAGTAAATGGACTAAATACATTCAGATAAGATCCACGTGGACGGAGTCGCGGCCACAGCTAGTACGAAATAAAGTTTATTATTATTAGTTTGTTTATGTTGGTTGGTTGGTTTATTACACTGTAACACATTAATTACTCAACACCAAAAATCATCATGCAATTTTACATACACTTTATCAGTATTGCAAGGAGACAAGAAAAGGCATAGGATACTCTTTGTCTAGGTTCAGAGTACTCTTCCCAAAGGATAGATTAAAATCCATATTAACATAAACATACAGCGGAAGCTTTCAAAAGCAAAAAAAAACCATTTTGAAATATCCTTCATTAGCAGTCTGCTCTTATTGGTCTCAGTGAATAAATGGGCTATTTAACACTGGAAGAATATTTGAAATCGGACCTGTAGTCCCTGAGATTAGCGCGTTCAACCAAACAAACAAACAAATGCTCCAGCTTTATAATATAGACTTTGATCAACAATAACTAGATAACGGGTCGGCGCGAAAAATATGTCTCGATAAATAAGAGCTCACTTGAAATGTGTGCCCTTATTTTGTTTAGTTTGTTTGAAACACAGCCAATGTAAGCACGTTTCACACGCCGCAGTGTATTCAAAAGATGCAAAAATAATACCCGAAAAAGCAATTTAACGGCCGGAGTATCTTACTTTCGCTAAATACATGTTGAACAAGTTATATTTTAAGCTTTAAACTAACAAATAATATCAAATTTTGAACAAAATTACCGATTTTAAACCTGTGATACAAATGTTTGGCCTCACCAGACACAAACACGCACAATAACGGGAAAACGTACTTTATTCATTACGTGTTAAGGTTGAATTCACACTAAATGTTGTTTATGTTGTCTTTTCATTTGTGAGGGGAGTAATTTATTACTTTGCTCGTTTTATCGTAAGTATTAGATAATATTTTGAACATTTGTGACTTTATTACTAGGTGTTATGGTTGTAATTAAGTTGAACTTAAAACAGTTTTAAAACTTTTTTCTCATTTTCTTAGTAAACAAATAGCTACACATAACATTTTGTACGTGACTCGTTATCTAGTTATTGTTGATCGAAGAATATAGATAATAAATCAGAAGATATGTATAAACTCCTCGTCGTGTCTACAGACCTGTGTGAGGTTGTGGCGCTGGAGGTACAGGAACAGGTCTCACTCGTGTCGGGTAAAACTCTGCGGCGAGGGGATTCAGCGTAGACCTCGAGACCGCCTCCTCCAGGGAAACTGATGGGCCTCCGTTGCTTGTTCTGGAATTTGTAACAGAATTTTTGAACAAACACAAAAGTTACAGAAGTGGCTTATACACTAGTGGCATTGATAATTGGTTCGCTCCATCAAAACCTATTGTGATTTTAGTTACGACGCGACTTAAGTACGATAGAACAGTAGATAATTAAATGGACTTAATTTACACATTACGTTCCACATGAAGGAAGTCAGTCACAGATACACAATTATAATTGTAAAGCAATATATATTGTATTTTTTTCTCTCCAAATTGTAAAGACTATATATTATGAATATTAAGAGCTTCTATTACTTCATTCATTTACAGTCCTTCTCTTGATATAAATGGCTATATCTTCCTGGGGCCAAGTCACTACGCTTATATCCGTATGGCCTTTAGGAGAAAATGTGAGAGCGAATGACTTTTTGTTCTTTAATATTTATTCATTTAAAGTTTATTGTACACCAATTATATACATTCATTTTAAAAACATTTCAGGTTTTGTTATCGGTACAATGGGCGGCCTTATTGCTATTAGCAATCTCTTCCAGGCAACCTTTGGATGGATTTCTTCAATGAAGCAGAGTATGGGGTATTCCGGGTGTACGAGAAAACAATAACTAGTTAATACCACCGAAGTTAGTGGCATGTAACTGTAACCTGCTATTAAAATATATTATAAAATATAAATAATATATCGAATACATGAATATACCTAAATAAAAACACGATAATATTTATAGGGGTATATATAAATGTATAGATTGGTACATATATACACAAAAGCAAATTTTAAATAAATAAATAGAGTCTTTTGACCGAATTTCTAATAAAAATACCCATCTTCTTTTTTTTTTGTTATATTCAAGGAGGCAAACGAATATGTGGGTGACCTGATATTAAAGCGATCACCACCGTCCATAGACACTTGCAATACAAGGGGAGTCGCAAGTGCGTTGCCAGCCTATGTTTTGGGGAGAGGGGAAGTGGGGAATAGGGAGGGCAGGTGGAGAACGGGGAAGGGGAGATGAGGTGGGTAGAAATATAGAAACCGGTTATAATAATAATACTCACGTAGGGTAATGATTGTGGTTCCGTTTGTGCCCGTTAGCCATCGGCCTATTATTATGCCTTTCCCTCTGTTCATCCTCTAACATTGCCTCTATGCACTGTTCCATCAACGCCTCTTCTTCCAACTGCTGCATAACCTGAAACCGTTACAATATCGATAAGTTATATTTATTTACATAAAATTGAGCGACAACAGTAACACACAGATATGCAGAGAAGTTGTTTTTTTATGTTATTGTAGGCAAACGAACAAGAGGGTAACCTGATGTTAAGTGATTTCCACTATCCATAGACACTTGCAACACCAGGGGAGTCGCGAATGCGTTACCAGCTTGTGTTTGGGGGGCGGGGGAAGAGAGGAGAGGGGAAGGAGAGGAGGTAGGCTTCCGGCGCTCTGACTGACCGAACGAAACGCAACAATGCAAGCACTGTTACTTCACGTCGGTGTATCTGTCATGATAGTCTAATGATTTGACCACTAGAATGTCAGTACGATGTCCGCAGGTTCGAATCCCGGTTATATAAATTAGTACCAGTATCGGGTGACGGTTAAGGAAAACATCATGAGTAACCTGAACCTGAGAAATGTTCTTGTAGGTACCACTGTATGGGGGAAAACATAAAACTATGGATTTCTCAGAGTTTGTATTCGCCAGTACGTTGTGTACTGTCGTTGTTGATTATGAACATACCTTCCTTCGGGAAGAGGTCTATGACGCTGCGGAGGCAGTATAGACCTGTGATACCCAAAGTGGATTATATCAACCTCCCCAGGGGGTCGATGACGACAAGCAACAGAGTAAATATCAACGAAAATAAAAATTGAGGGTCCATGAAATGTAAATTGGGGGGTCAACGATACTGGATCTTATTTAAACTTGTCATGCGATTAATTTTAGCTTTCCATGAATGTAACAATACATACATTATCTATAATAATAATAAATTCTTATAAGAGAAGACTATATTTACAATACAATCTACTATTATATTTAATGGTGGTAGAGCCACGCTGAAACTATTACTGGTTACAGTCTGAATGGGTCGGCTCGTCCACCACCATCTCATAGAAACCGACGTGAAGTAACAGTGCTTGCATTGCTGCGTTTCGTTCGGTCAGTAAGAGCGCCGGCGGCCCACCTCCCCTCCCCTAACCCTTCCCCCCAAAGGGTGGCAACGCACTTGCGACTCCCCTGGTGTTGCTAGTGTCCATGGACGGTGGTGATCACTTAACATCAGGTGACACACCTATTCGTTTGCCACCTACGATATAAAAAAAAAACAAATGATAAAATGGGCCTGTTCAAGTATTATGTAAGCAGAATATTTTTGTATATATTATGTAACTTTTGATCGCCCCCTCCCACTGGTCAGCAAAAGTAAACAAAGCTTTCATCCCTCTGCCATACTTACATAAAAATTTATAGGTATTAAGTATTTTTACAAACTTCAAAGGAAAAAGAGGGTAATGTTTTGCTTACTTTTGATGGCATGGGGTACACGAGGATTATATCAATATTATTTATATAATTTTTGTTTTTTTTTTAAAGTTCATATTGCAACTTGCAAATCGTATTTTATAAACTATGGCATAAGAGAGGGAGGGATAAGCGTTTTGCTCACTTTTGCTGAAAGAAGGGAATGGGTGGATAGGTCAAAATTGATTGATATGTAAAAATTGCGTTAATACATATGGAAGCATAAGAGAGAGTGGACCCCTGACTCCTAAGAGTTCTGCTTACTTTTGCTGAAAAGGGGGGAGGGTGGTATATGTTAAAATATACTTGTTTGTCAAATTCCTCCTCGTGTTCCATCCACATGTAATCAGCGAAGTCGTCAGGCGGCTGCTGGGCTACTGGGGGATAACCAGCGGGAGGATAATAGGCACCGGCTACGACGTATCCTGAAATATTAAGGGTATTTTTACTTAAACTGATTGATAGTGGATATGTTCTATGCGATGCTATGGTAGGTTCTTAGCGACAGATATCCAACTTAAGAGTGGTAGCTAGTAGGTAGGCAGTCAGAAAAAGCCCTACCACCATGCAAATCCGTTTCTAGACTGTTCTTACTGTGTGGTACTGCGGAGTCGCTTTGACCATGCTACATGCAAAAGAAGATTAACATTCCACGCCTTACACCATAAGTAGGGTCAGCGTATGTTTTCCACTTCCGCTCTCTTCTCTATCAGCTGTCATCTCACTATTTACAACTTCTAGACTAATTATGCCTGTGGATTTTTTAGCGGCATCTTAGTCTGTCATGTAATAGTCTGTGTCCGTTAATTCTGCACAAGTGAAGTGGGTGGGAATTAATACCACGGAGCATGAATTCTAAGATACCACATAAACTCCATGGAAAGTTCTAAGGGAACAACCATCTTGTTTTATTTATTACTTTTTTAACTACATAACATTTGCTCCCATCAACAAAACTACTTCTTTCTCTCTATCACCCTTTCAATTAAAATAACATACAAAGTCAAGCAATCCAAACAAAATACAGTTTTTGTGAAACACAGTTTCGGGGTGTGAGGGGGTGTCGAATAACATCATATGACTTGAGACACCCAAGACAACCTCACCCGCACGTGGTGCACCCTGCTGAATAATGAACGAGGCAATGGCGAAAGCGGGGTGGTAGGGTTTTACAGCCCGACTGGGTCGCAACCACCATGTATATGGCGAAAAAGCCCCTCATAGTGATTCGCTTTTGTGGGTCGCGTTTCGGGATCAGCCTGTGCATATCCAGCTATTCGCAGGCCGGCATGATAGTGGCGACCGGCGATGGACAGTGTGTCACTCGGTGGTCGCCATTGTTTTTGGATTGTACTGGGCTTACCATCAGGCATAGTGCAGTAATTTTGCCGTGCAACAATTAAAAAAAAACAATAATCATGAAAATAAAGTTACAGGCACCGGCTAATCACCAATTTATAGAAGGATAGGATGACTGCAAAAAAACTGAACAATGGTATACCTGCTGGCATTTGAGCTCTGGGTATGTGAACAGGGTAGACTGGGCCACGGTGGATGCCAGCATCGCCGCTACCGACTACGCCTCCTCCCACACCGTTATCAATTATCATTCCGTTTGGCTATATAAGAGAAAAAAAGTAATATAAAACATTGGTACTCGTGCGGTACTGGAGGAATTTCGATTCGACATCCACAGGTTTCAACCCCCGACATGTACAAATGATTTTTTACATACATTACTAATTTATATCCGTAATACTATCGGCTGACGGTGAAGAAAAACATAGTGAGGAAACCTAAAACGATCTTTCAGTACAACTGTATTTGTTGTTATAGGTCGTAGGATTTTATGCTATACTTAACTATATCTTAAATATATAAAAATCCAGTGTCAATATGTTTGTCCACGATACTATACGATACTAATCAACCGGTCTTCATGAAACATTTGCATTTATATATAGTTTGGTCTTTTATATTTATATATATAACTTAAGAGATACGATAATTCATATTTCGATTAATGGACTTCATATTCTTTAATGACAAATTTCAAATAATTGTTAATATTAATTATTGTTATTAATTGTAAGTTTCACCAGTCTCGAACAGATGGCGCTTTATATTAGTTGGTTGATAGAAAACTTTAGGACCGACTGTTATAGATCTCATAGATGGCACCACTTTTTAATTTCGAATTTCTTTTATAATAACTGAGTATAGTATATACCATATCAACGCTAAGGACGTAACTTTATTGGATCTCTATATTTATAGAGATTATGGGAATTAAAAAAATGAATTACAACAATAAAAATAAAACTGAAGAATATTCTGATTATAAAAATAAGAATCTGTATATGGGGGAGGGGTAGGGGGACCGAGAGGAAGGGAGGTGGGCCTCCGTCGCTCTCACTGACCGAACGAAACGCAACAATGAAAGCACCGTTACTTCACATCGGTTTTCCGTGAGAGGGTGGTACTACCCCGGGTGAGCAGACTCATTCATGCTGAAACTAGTAATAGCTACAGCGTGGCTCTACCACCTAAAAGCTTAATACAGTTAAAGGTTTAATGCAAAAGTAATCTTTATATTTATAATTTTTCTGTCCGTGTGTATGTGACTGAACTCCTCCTAAACGGCTGTACAAATTTTGATGAAATTCTTTGTGTATGTTCACGTAGATCACGTGGACTTAAATTAGTGTTCCAACTATATTAAAAGTGGTCAAAAAGTTTGAAAAACTGTAAATACAAGTATTGAAGGTGCTTGACTATCTTTTAGTTTATCGGGTTTCGGGATAAGCTATTGGATACAGTCGCCAAGGTAATTGTCCTCTTCATAAGGGCAACTTCGTTGCGCTACACCATAAAAAAAAAGAACTTCCTCCTTCTCCTACTCACCTGCCATTGTCCATTCTCCTCGTTACCATAATAGGCGCCAACGTTCACCGTAGTCTCTGGAATTTTCATACTTGCAACACTTTTAAAATTCTTCTATATCAACACTGGCAACACTTAACATCCATAGATTGTACTAAACTTTTTTCGCTTTGTATCCGACCTTCGAACAGTACACTTGAATTTGTATATCTATTTATTAATTTTCTATAAAATCTGACGGTACAATATGTTGAGCTTAATATTTGTTTTTCTTATATATTTACTTTTCTTCTCATTAATATTTGAAAGAGTTTTTCTTTGTTAAATCTTTAGGCACTATTGTGGTAAGCTTAAAAATGCTAATTGTGTGCGTTATATTAGCAATCTTCATTTCTATATTCTTAAAACCTGGAAAAAAAATGAAAAATAAAACTATCAACAAATATTCTACAAAAAGATATATTTTCACGTCGGTCTATGTGTTTCACTTATTTCTTCTAAACGACAACAGTAATATTACAAAAAAGTTAAATAAGTTTTTTTTTTATTGTAGCACGACAAAGTGACTGTACTACACCTGATGGTAAGCACAGTACAATCCAAAAACAATGGCGACCATCGAGAGACACTATCCATCGCCGGTCGCCGCTGTCATGCCGGCCTGCGAAAAGCTGGATATGCCCTGGATATCCCGAATCCCGATTAGTCATATTATCAACAACAATTATGATTTTTTTTAAATCAAAATACATAGTACTAAGTACTAACCGAATCACACTTATAATTTCATCACAAGTAAAAATGATTATAGCCCAACGAAGTGGGTACGGATCAGCTATTAAGTTCTATATTCGTTTGTATGTACCTTGAATCCTTATAGTTTTGGACAGTATAGGAGTTAATTGAATTTAAAAAAAAAGTGGGAGGCGACTCAGCTTGTTATCTATATAAATAAGAATCAATTGCCGGATGTACGTAAGTGCATCACTTCAGAGCGCCTGCACCTATTTGGTTAATACTTTTTTGTTGGAACTGTATGTGGAACTCAATATTTTGGCTTAAAAATATCTCCATCTATACTAATATTATAAAGAGGTAGAGTTTGTGAATTTGTGAGTTTGTGACGTTGTAAGGGGTAATCTCAGGAACTACTGGTCCGATTTGGAAAATTCTTTCAGTGTTATATAGCTCATTTATCAGGGAAGGTTATAGGCAACATATCACGCTAAGACACATAGGAGCGGAGCAGCAATGAAGAATGTTGCAAAATCAAGGTATTTTTTTTCCTTTTCAGAGCTTCCGCTGCGTCTTAGCGCAAAATAACCATTCCACGCTTACGTATTACCGCCCAACGAAGTGGGCACGGGTCGGCTAGTATAAAATAAAGCGAATGAAACAGAAAACTGTAGGAAGTTTAACAAAAAGTCTATAACAGAGAATGAATTGACAAGGCATAACATTACTATGTAGGTTCCCACACTACTACTAGTAACATTTGGCCTTGGTTTAATTATAAAAAAAAATTACAAAAAAATAAATAAACCGCCTTCGATGTGAAAAACGAATAAGGCACTAAAAAGCGAAAAATAACTGAATTATTAAATTAAATAAAAAATATTGATATTCACGCTACCTAATAATATATTTGAAGTCGATGCCGGTTAAAAATCAATTCACTCTTTCAAAAGTTATTGTAATTTTGATGACGACGCGACTTAAGTACGAAAGAAAACTATATAAGTAAATGGACTTAATAGATTCAGAAAAAATCGTGGGCACAACTAGTATTTATTAAATTTACAGATTAAAAGTCAGTTATAATATCATTTCATTACACGATCGTGCTCTAAAGGGAAGATCTTGATTGTTTTTGTTAGCAAAACCGTGGAAAGCCCGGGTGGAGAATTTATCGTCAAATATTGATAGGTTATCGTTGGGGACATATGAATCCTACATTTTATATTTTACTTTTGCATAAAAACTCTTTTGTATTTCGTATATTTAAAATGGTGTTTTTTTTTTCGAAATGACTACGCTATTGACCTAGTAAGTTCTTAACACAGCTTCACCGGACTAGTAAGGGGAACGCTTAAGGCACTCAGCCGATATTATTTGACATTTCTAGACTATTTCAGTTTGATAAGGAAAAAAAACCGTTCCACAATGTATGTCATTATTGTTATATTATATGTAATATTATTACGACGTGTATATGGAATATATAAAAAATATGTAAATGTATGGTCAGTGGTGCGGCAACTAAGTGGTCGACCACGTACGAGTTGTGAGTATGAAAAATGTGCAAGATTCACACAGTGGTTTGTTTCTATAGTTTGTGATCCGGTGAAGCTGTTAAGGCCTTGCGAGGCCAAAGCGTAGACAGTTCGAAAAAAATAAATCTTTAGTGGAAGTTGGACATAGGGCACTAAAAATATTAAAGTCGTAATTTCACAAAACTTTTAACGCTATTCGAATCCTCTAATAAAATACAATAGAAATGCATCAATGCACTTTTTAGTTTGAATGTTTAGTTTAAGAGTACAGTAAATAAAACTGTTTTCAATGTGTGAGAAGCAATCTATATATCGTGATATTCGTTGGTTTTTGGTACGGATATTTCACAATAGTATCTTTCCATTATATGCCACGAGTAACCAAAGTGACATACACATTTTTGCATTTTTTGAGATATGCTGTTTTTGAAAAGATGTTTTTTTTGTTAAACTTTAATATTTTTAGTCTTTCACGTCCGACTTTCAGTAGAAAGACAAACCATCGTGGGTCAGGGCGGAACTTGCACCTGTGAGGGAGTATAGAGTATACACTGTGAGAGAACTGAGTGTTTTTTTGTGAAAAATGAATATAACAGGAGTATACTTCATTAAAGATAAAAATAATTATAGATTCGTAGAAAAGTTAGCTAACACAATAAAAAAAATCAAAGTAACGGAAACAAGACCGAGGGCATCATTAGCATTTTTGTACGTAACTTTCATGATATACTCCCTCACACATCGCCAACGGCTCATAAAATACTATTTTTTTAAAGCTTTCGTTTCTAATTGTAATATACTTGGCAAACGAACAGACGGGTCACCCGATGGTAAGTGATCACCGCCGTCCATAGACACTAGCAACACCGGGGGAGTCACAAGGGCGTTGCCGGCCTTTATAAAAAGTGTAAGCTCGTTTCTTGAAGGTTTGCAATTCATAATTGTTTGGAAATACCGCCGTTGGGAGTCGATTCTATGGTATAGTTCTAAATGTTTATTTCCTTCAAAAACCTGAAAGAATCACCGAGTTATGAGAAACTATTTAGCAATGGTATAGTATAAAAAATACATTACTCCTGCAGGATATTAAACGACGGCGAAGTACACTTATTGGAGTTCAAGGTAACACGAATGAAACACGACGGCTAAGTGAGGGACAACGTATGCATGTCCTGGCCGTAAAATCAT
The DNA here is from genome assembly GCA_015888305.1 of Antheraea pernyi. Lineage (NCBI taxonomy): Eukaryota > Metazoa > Arthropoda > Insecta > Lepidoptera > Saturniidae > Antheraea > Antheraea pernyi. The sequence continues at coordinate 140,804 of MU159035.1, forward strand.
AACTAGAGTTGCCAGCTGCCTCGTTTGCAGAACTATAGTCGGAGGTGTCTCGCGAAATGCGCAAATACAAGAATTGTTTTTTCTATTAACTAACTTTTTACATCGAATCCTTAATTTTTAGTAACTTCTAGAATTGGGACTAGTAAAGAAATTTCATCATCATCATCAGCCTGTAAGAGACGCATTGTAGAGCCATAATCCTCTTCACGAAGGAAGGCATGGGCGTAAGTAATCACCACGCCAGCCCACGGCGTATTGGCGATTTGAAACTCTGAGAAATCCACAGTTCTATATTATTCCCACATACAGTAGTACTACAAGAACATTTCTCAGATTCAGGTTTCCTCACTATGTTTTACTTCACCGTCAGCCGATACTGTTACCAAATTAAATTAGTAAATGTACGCGAATTCCGGAAAAAATTCGTTGGTACATGCCGCCGGGTTCGAATATGCGGACATCGAAATAATATTCCACCGGTCAAACCACGACTTCCATTCCGAATTTAATAATACTCAAATGCAATGAAGTCTCCACAGACTTTATCCAGTGAAAATTAAGTCTCTAGAGTTGTTTTTAGTTTATTTTTTGGCAACCAATATTCTAGTAGATTCTTACTGCCATTGTCGAGCAGTCTTGTAAGAACTTTCCGAGGAGTTTTTATGGCAAGTCAGAATCCATGCTCCGTGATATTATTTCCCACTTCTTGTGCACAATAACGAAACTATATTACGTAAAACACCACCAATATTACAAAATAATGAGACAAATAACACAAGATTATATAAAAAATATAAAAGCCACTACACGAATTTCCAAGATCTCGCCAAAAATTTTCCCTGAACGTATGTTAATATATTATATTAAATCCATATAAAAATACGAAAACAAACCAATTCAGACCTTTTTCTACACTGTATCTCAAGTGATTTCCTTTTTTGTAACGTAACTATTTATAAAAAAATAGTATAAAAGAAAAAACAAAAATGTTTTTTTTATATCACGATGGTAGGAAACAAGCATACGGGCCGTCTGATGTTAAGAACCTATCGACGTTTACAACAACGGACATAATTATATGTGCGTTGCCGACCCTTTAGTACCCAATTTAAATTAAAAAAAAATGTTTTAACTGTTGTTTTTCAATAAAGTTAGATAAAAAATAGAAAGAAGCAATAAATATTTTTACGTATTCGTTCTCAAAAACGATTATGCCAACAAGTACATAATTAAAAGAAAAATGTCGTTTGGTCCATTTCGGACGAAACCACAAGCTTTTGAAAATTTTAATGCAACTAATTTGAAACAAAACTTTTTTTCTCAATAAAACCTTTTTGCAGGAAATATTAAAGTTTCTTATGATGTCTTAATACCCTTTTTTTAATACTTTATGGTTTGACCTGCAAAATATTAATATTACATGTACACATGTCGCTATATCACGCGTCGCCGCTATTCTAACGCAAACCGCGCAAGCGCAACACGGTCCGACACGCTTACTAGCATGTCATCACGCGAAATTACAAGTCTATCCCCTGCCAAAAACACCGCTCGATGGATCTAAAGCAGAATATCTGTACATGGTGTATTGGAGAAAGTAAATATATAGTATACTTTTAAATAACTTGTTTATAAACAAGTCAAACCTTTCCTTGACCTGAATAATAATTCAACATTAACATTCGAGAAACTATTTAAATCCAAAGCCAAAAATGAACATAGAGATATGTCAGAAATAATATATCACTTTGTTTCTGTCACAATTGTAAACTAGCTTCAGCTAGCGACTTCTTCCGCGTGATATAGTTACTTTGAGCTAACGCAACATGCAGCGGATGCTTTCAAAAGGAAAAGAAGACTATTTTGAAACATTCTATATTGGTGCTCCGCTCCTATCGGTTTTAGCGTGATGGTATATAGCCTATAGCTTCCGTCGATAAATAAGCTATCTAACACTGAAAGAATCTTTCAAATTGGACCAGTATTTCCTGAGATTAGCGCATTCAACCAAACAAACAAACACCCTGACGGCTTTATAATATTAGTATAGATTAACATCTACATTTTTTACTAGCTTTTCTACACGGTTTTACTTATATTTAGCTTTTCTACACGGTTTTACTTATATTTAACTTTTAAAGTTAAAGTGATTATTTCACAGCAGATTTTTTTTCAATTTAGTCTGGCACATCCATCATTCTCCATGCAGATATAAAAATACTGTTATAACTTTTTTGTGTTTTAGTCTATGGTCCCAGGGTTATTACATTCTACAATTCAGCCAGCATTATGTGGTTTTGACAACATTCCAAGTGAAAGAACTTGAAAACACATTTAAATAGTATAAAGGAACCTCTTTGGTTTAAATTGAGATTAAAGTTAGATTTAATAACTCATTTCTAAAATAGAACAAAAACAGGAATCCTTGTTAATTTTAGTAAATTATGATGAATTTATTTCAATATTTTATAGGTTTTAGCACAATCTTATCCAATGTTAAATGACAACGTAGTCTAAAATATACATGCTAAATCTAGACGGGACTGGCTTTTAAAGGCAGCTGCTGGACCACACTAACAAATGCTTGATGACAGATTTAGTTAAAATAGAAGTTAGTTCAGAATAGTTTTTTTTATATCATAGACGGCAAACGGACAGGTGGGTCATCTGTTGTTAAGTGATCACCACTGTCCAAAGACACTTGCAACACCAGGGCAGTCGCAAGTGCGTTGCCAACCTGTCTTGGGGTGAGGGGGAGTAAGGGAAGGAGAAAGAGAGGGGAGGTGGGGCTCCGGCGCTCTCACTGACCAAAAGAAATGCAAATACTGTTACTTCACGTTGGTTTTCTGTGAGAGGGTGGTACTACACCGGCGAGCCGACCAATTCATGCTGAAACTATTCAGCGTTAGTGAATGTAGAAAAAGTATATACATACACATGTACATGGCCATATTATATATAAATATGTAGGTAAACTACCAATAAATATATAAATTAATGTATTTCAAGATAGATTAAAAAAACTATATGTGTAACATATACACAACTTTACCAATGTCACAAGGACAGATATATGACATTCTCTATTATTGGTAGAATTATTCATGACGGAATGTCATCAATAGATGTTGCAAATTGGCCAAAATTTAATACCCTGAATCTAAATATATAAAAATCCAGTGTCATAATGTTTGCCCATGATGAACTCTGACACTACTGAATCTCTCTTCAAAAAAAGTTGGCATTTATGTTTTTTTTTTTTTCGAACTGACTACACTATTGACCCAGCAAGGTCTTAACAGCTTCACCGGGCTACCGGCATTTATGTGTAATTTGGTCCAACTTGAGATAGGAGATAGGAACTTGAGGATAATTTATATTATGATTAATGGCCTCAATAATTTTAAAATACAAATTAAATGATTATCAATGTTGATTATTGTTATTCATTGTAAGTTTTATCAGTCTCTAACAGATGGCGCTTTAAATTAGTTTGTTGACAGAAAACTGTAGGACAAACTGTTATAGATATCTCATAGATGGCGCCACATTTTAATTTTGAATTTATTTTTCAATTTTAATTCATTATGTATGACCCATAGCAATGAGTTGTCGGGTCATCTAGTTATACGATATACCTATTGTCAATAAAATCTGTTTGACATGGTACTTGAACTCATTGACTGGCAAATTGTTAATGTTTTGGGACCTTATTATAAAACTAAACACTATTACCTAAAACCTTCTTTGGTCTTACTACATTAAAAACATCTGATGCCTAATATATCTTTATTTCTAATATTAAATATAAAGCCGCTGTTTCCTACATTCTTACTTATCCAAATTTTCTAGACATATATCAAGGCACAGTTATTGAAGTGACGGTTTAGGATGTAACCAAAGCAGTATGGTTTAATTAATGATCATTTTATTTTGTTTTAGTCATGGTCTTGTAGAATTACCTATTTCTATCTGTAAATGAAATAAAGTGTAACGAAGTGTGTGAAATGTAAACAAAGGCTTATGGTGAGTCTGTTATAAGTAAAACAAGAGTTTACGAGTGGTATAAGCGTTTCCAAGATGGCAGTGAAGACGTTGGAGATGATGAGCGCCCCAGCACATCAACATCCAAAGAAAACGTGGAAAAAGTGAAAGCAATGGTTATGAATGATCTACGGATCACAATCTGAGAAGTTGCTAATGATGTTGGCATATCAATTGACACATGCCACAATTTTTTTTCGATTGTTTTGTGTATGTAATGCGTGGCAGCAAAATTTGTAGCTTGTTTGTGAATTCTTAACCAAAACAATACTGTAAGGATGCCCCCGCCTCTATATCCAGATCCACCAGACAAGGCTCAGTGTGACTTTTTCCTATTTCCAAAAATAAAGAGAACCTTAATGGGCCATCGTTTTACAAGCATAGATGACATTAACAGCGCATCCCAAAAATCGAGCTTGAAAAGTGTTTCGACGATTGGAAGAAGCACTGGCATAAGTGCACAATAACGAATGGGGACTATTTTGAAGGTGACAACATTAATGTAGACAAATGAATAACTTTTTTTCCAAATGACGAAAATTCCCTTAATTTTTTAACACACCTCATACATATTGTTCATTACACATACACATATATATGTTATCTAATTCAAGCATAGTTATTACCTTTACAAACATTCACATATATCTATGCTTCACAAGCTCAAAATCAATTATTTACATTATAGTAACCAGAGGGAGTTTTTGGCGGGATCTTGAAATATCATGTAGTGAATTGTTTATTTTATCTATATTCTTGTATTATTTGTTTCTATATTGTAATATTGGTGGTGTTCTACATCATATAGTTTGCTTATTATAGACAAGTGGAGTGGATGGAAAATAATACCACAGAGCATGGAAGCTGACTTAGCACAAAAACTCCCTAGAAAGTTCTAACAAGAGGGTGGCCATCTTGATACTGAAAAGATCAGAAGAAACTTATAGTATCACTAGCGGACCTGGCGGACGTTGTCCTGCCTTGATAATTTAAAAAATCCAAAAAGTCAACCACAACGCCACCTACCGGGTCCAATTGTGAATCTAAGCCATTCTCGGATCCACTGGAACACGCACGCAAAGTTTTATTAAAATCGGTCCAGCCGTTTAGGAGGAGTTCAGTGACATACACAGAAGAAATTTATATATAAAGATTACCTACTCAACAATGGCATTAATAATCTATACTAATATTATAAAGAGGTAGAGTTTGTGACGTTGTAAGGGGTAATCTCAGGAACTACTGGTCCGATTTGGAAAATTCTTTCAGTGTTATATAGCTCATTTATCAGGGAAGGTTATAGGTATATATATCATCACGCTATGACACATAGGAGCGGAGCAGCAATGAAGAATTATGCAAAATCGGGGTATTTGTTCCTTTTCAGAGCTTCCGCTGCGTCTTAGCGCAAAATAACCATTCCATGTGTACGAAGTTGCGGGCAGAAGCTATTAACTAATTATATTATCTATACTAATATCATAAAGAGGTAAAGTCTGTGAGGTTGTAGGGGGTAATATCTGGGTAGTCGGAGATGAAATGGTCGAACGAAAATGTTTCTTACAACGTTGCCTTAACGATGAGAAATATATGATTGAGTTCTAGAAAAAAGTTGTAGCTTGATAAAGCCTATTACCGCCCAACGAAGTGGGCACGGGTCCGCTAGTATACTATAAGATTGGTTGCAAAAAAAAAAAAATAGTAACCAAAGATCAATATAAAATATTGATACAATGTTATAGACCAGTTTTACAACTACACTGGAAGGAGTGTGAGATATTAGTGGAACTTTAATATTAAGATGTATTGTACAATGTGATTGTATTGACGACAAGGTCAAAAGAAAGTGTTACTTTGAGGAAAAAAAATAAAGTATAAAAATGTAGGCTGAATAAAAGAAATATATTTATTTAAAATACAAGGAAAACATACTGAATCTATTCCGGAAGTATTGTAATTGGATAAAAAATAAATTTAGGTATAGTAGTGTATTCTAAGTGTATGTAGTTAGTATCTATGTAGTTTTAAAAAAAAATAGTTTCAATTGTCACAATTCGTAAAGATCAAGATTTCTAGTTTCGAAATGCACCTTATTATCTGCAGAGAGCATGCATTACGATATTCTTGTTGACGCAGACACTTCGGAATCAATGTTATGAAATCAAATGTCAACAAATGAAAGGTGGCCTGGTTATAATTATAATAAATTCTACTTTCTATCCGTTCGAATAAAAATAATCACCTAGGCTGAAAAAGGTACGATACCTTTGCCATTATTTTAATATCAAAAAAACATCGAAATAGCACTAAGAAATACTAACATACTGTCGATCCAAAAATAGATCAACCCAGTAACGAAAATAATTAATTGCTGCATATTTATTAACAATTTCAACAGTGGTATCGAGATAAAAACACAACAAGTTAATCTTAAAACTTAATCAGATACTTATTCCAAATGTGTAAATAATTTAAAATTTTTGAACAAGTTTTTTACACGTGTATTTATAAGAATGCGTAGAATTAACCAAACACTTACCTTAAATAATCGCACATATCGTGCTTTTTTGTACAGTACAGTCTATATGTGTTTCTCGGGTCGTTGTTAATTATTTTGTACACTATATAATTGCTTAACACTATAACCTATAAAATTTAATTCACCACACAATACAAGCTGAGCGTTCGTGGCGCAAATGGCGACCAGTGTGAACTTCGCGCGCTTGTAAATACTTTATAAAACAAAATAAATAACTTCACATCGAATATTTTACCGGTGTTTATCTTTACTAAAATTATAAGTAAATATTCGTTGAAAATTTTAACTCTAGATAAAATAAATACATTAATATTTACCTTTCTATGAGAGAACCATACTCTTGTGAATTTAGTTGAGCCAAAAATGTCATGAATGATAGTTATAAGTTTGTTTTTCGAATCATTTTAGAAAAAAAGCTACATAAAACCTGCAATAATTTAAACGTTTTTTAACGTATGTACGCATAGTTACAAAATATATCTGAAATAAATATATCATAATAAATTCACTGCGTGAAAAATGAAATAATGTATATAAGTTTCGTGATATTAGAGCAATGAATATATTACATGCATTATTATGTCTACCATAGAACAATGTACATATATATCAGTAGTAGAACATAAACCTTCGAAGATTTCCTATTGTAATTATAACGTTATTTTCAGCTAAAAATTACGCTTTTTTATTTTCCACTGTTGTATCACGAAGTCCTTAAATTATTTAGACGATGTTGATATTTGTTTATATTCAAATATATATCGTATGTCCAAATAAAAATTGCCGATTAATTGAGTAAGCGGTTTACGTAAATATTTTTTTTAAATAGCTTTGCACTATTGAACATATCCCATGTCATGTGATTGCTTGATTGTTTAGTGGCCGTTGTTTCATATAAATTGATATAATATTTTATGCATGTGTCTGTTTGGTTACAATCACGATATGGCCCGGTGTAATAAGCCGAGATATTTTATTTTAGATTATTATTAAGTTTAAGTTATTTTTAAATCGTCTATTTGCCAATGATGAAGCGAAAGTTTAAATTGATGCGAATCGTTCGCATATAATAATACGAAAGCTTGTAATGTTTCTAAAGTAACATTGTGGGTATAATAATAATACAATTTAACCGGTTTGATATCCAGAGATTGGGTTTAATTGGCTTTACCTATATTGACAACTTCAAAATTGGCAGTATGGATTAATTCCTACGCCTATCCTCTTGGACGAATATTATTATTTATTACTGACTACTTATCTATAATACATATCTATTATACATATAGCTTTGTAGTGTAGGTATAGTATACTTGTACGACTATTAGTCTGTGGTATAGTATTTACAACCATAGATAAGAATAGTATACTGGAGGCAGTGGGGGGAAACATAGAGGATCGTATAAACCTGAAAAGATGGTTGCGTCATCTGCCTAGAGTGAAAGTTATGTTATATATCGCTAGACGAGTAATTAGTGCATATATAAAAGTGTAGGTGGCAATAGTGACAAACTACAAATGCGGACTCAATCTATGCACATTACTTTTTAAAATTATATTGACATTTATATACACAACGATTTTTTTTACATATAATAAAATGATAATAACATTGATAACAAAATAATCACTTCCATAAAGCGACGATTCCAATATTTCAGTTTTAACTATTACTTTTTATTATAATGGCAACACTGAACTAGGAATAGCGTTCTTCCCCGAAAACAATTAATTTTTAAATCGATTCATCAAATGTTTTCACGATTATTTGTATAAAATGATAAGACGTTGTAATCGATATTACAGTATCCTAAATTTGAACAAGGTTATAAAAAGTTTATAAATTCTTGTAATTTTGTAAAACAAAACAAAAGTTTGGTTATAGAACATTTAAAAAGTTTAACTATATGTACATTATACATACTCCTGTATACTGAACATAAACAAATCATTAATTTTATTATTTGCAGTGATACACAACACAACGCTATAAAACTCAAATATATTATTAACAATGATGTCTATCGAATCTTTGAAAAACATTAACTGCATACTTTAGTAACATGTAGAAATATATAAAATATTATAAAGAAGACAACTAGAAAAAAAGTCGAGGCAGTCATGAGGACTGCTCATGCTCAGTCCGACCGAGGCCGACAGAAGCAAAAACTCAAAACAACTAATTTTATTATAAGTTACTTAAATTTTATCATTTGTATATTGAAGTTATTAAGTCAGGCTCGCTTACTTAATTGACATGGTGCTAAATTACAAATTTATATCTTGCTAAAAAATACCGCTTGACGCGCCTCAAAAAGTTTCTTCTTTTGCCTAATCGCTATCTCTCATCCTACTGATAATTTAAAAGAAATCGTATGTTTGGTTGGCACATAGTAGAAGTGAAACTCTAAATAATTGAGAAGAGTATATGTAGTATGAGTATGAGAAGAATACATAAAGACGGGCGAGGCTTTGTTCACTCTATGTGACACAATGTTTACCCCTACTTTTCGTCACACAAAAAGATTACGGATCAGAATTTCAAAGCCCTTTCATAAGAAGGTTTACTCCGAAAACAGCGTAACAGAAAAAAGTATAATTATCACCAGAAACAATGATGCTATAATTTTTAGTTATCTCTGTTATA
>MU159035.1:150928-161334 GCA_015888305.1 Antheraea pernyi
AGTTTAAATACTATTTAATTTATACTTGGACCAATCTTTACTTAATTTAATATTTTTTCAAAGTAACATTAAGGAATTTTCTTGTACAATGTCAATGAAAGTATCTTTTCATCTAAAGAAAGTCTCCAGCTTTTAGATTTTGTAGATGATTGAGTGTCATATATCTTAGCGAACATTTTACCGGCAATAGTAATCTTTTATAAAACTTATTGTAGTGCAATCTCGTTTGAATATTTCATGGCACTAAAAAGTCGTGCTTTTAGGTTTTTATCTTTTCTTCCAAAGTTTTTGCGTTGAGGAAAGTAAAATATTTTAGTAACAGACAGTAACATTTAGGTCTTTTTCTCTTGTACAATGCTAATGAAAGTATTTTCTCATTTAAAAAATCGCCGGGCTTGGTTTTTAACTGCTTAATTTATAATTGTGTTTTTACCGTTTTAGATTAGACTATATCATATATGTCTGGACCATTCTTTACTTGCTTTTATGTATTTACTTCTAATGTCTTTAATGAGACTATTAAAAGTGCTAATTTCAATTGTACTCTAATCACATACTGTATACAGAAGAATAGATCCATTTTGTTGTAATGATATCTGTGATAATTTTTTAAACTCATTTTCCTCTAATGTTTGTGAAGAATAGTGTAAAACTAGCAAATATAAATACTAGTAAAAGAGAACCATTATGATGACAACAACAAATTAAAGAGAGTAGCATGGTTATATTATCATAAACATAAGAAATAATTAATATGAAATTAATCAAATAAATTAAATAATAAAACTTATCATTGCCATTGTAATTGATTTTTGCTGCAACATTCCAGCGAGTTTAGTTATATATTTCATAGTAAGTTAGATAGTATGTAATTTTGAGAACTCAATCATGGTTCCTTGACACTTATCTTTAAATCATTGTTCATTCAGCTTATATTTAATATTTCTATTAATTTAATTATAAGTTTTGATAAACTTGGTATTTTAAATATTGTTAAGAAACTTTACAAAATAAACACAATAATCAATTCAGTTGTTTTATTTCAGTATTTTTTAATTATAACATAGTTTATATTAAAATTCTGATTATTCTATATAATGTACTCTTGTTTTATGCAATTAACGGATTAAGAATAATTATTATATAGAAATAACACTTATAGGGTTAGAAATAATCTTCAGTTTGTATTAATGTATTTTTTGGTATAATCACAAATCATAGTTACACAATGTCAATAATAATGTATGTTGGTGTGATTTTTTTTTTCGAAATGAATATCACTTCACTTTACATATCCTTATGAACAGAAAATAGTATCTCAGTGATAAATTATCTAGTATAAAGTGTTTAGTAATCTTTTTATGGGTGTCATTGTAAACGCCTAATATAGGTCTATAAAAGTATACATATAGGTATATAAAGGCAAATATATGTACCTATACGTATGTAGGTATATTATTATTAGTACGTTTCATCATGGATAGATGGCGTATTTTAACTGCTGTATGATTTTAGCCGTGAGAGGGCTCTCTTTTACTATATTACTTATTATACTCTTTGACTGGAGGACTATTTGCAACTGTTTACAATAATACAGAATGAAAATGTAATTGCGAATATATTTTATTTATTTGTATTACAAAATCATAGTAATCATGTCGAGTCCGTTCACAAAAATGTGGAGTTCTATGAACGATTCAATGCTAATTTGCCGCGGTTGTCTTGCACAGTCAGGCGAAATGAAAAATATGTACGAATGGGGTTTGAACGAAGATTTCTCAAAAATAACTGAAACTCAGGTGATTTTTATCATAAAACATGTATATTACAGGAGACCTACTTTTGCCTTGGTAATATTTATCCACGAAAACTATTTCAAATACATCAACTTATAGCCCAATATGAATTTATAAAAATTATATGCAATCCATGTTAAAGCACAGTGTCAATGACCGTCGGGTAGCTTCACCTTCACTTGAAAGTGAACGTGGGAACGTCAAAAAGGGGCTGCATTAGAAATTCGCATCCTGAAGTAAGGGGTGAGGGAGGGGCTGACTACCCCTCTAAACTACTATCCCTCCGCGGAAAGTTATAGTTACTGAGATATTCATGATCAAAGTTTTAAGATTATGTCGCCTGCGAACAATCATTGATAATTTTGTATATTAAAAACATGTTGATTTTTAAGATTAAATTCATTACAAATACTATGTCTATATATAAGTAGAACAAAAATTATTGCTGGAAAAATGTAAATTTGGTCAAAAAAAACAAATTTTTAGTATTTAAAACTCTTGTAACAGTACTAAAAATTATAGTAATTTTGCATAAAAAAAGGTTGACTTTTCAACTAAAAAAATAATAAGTAAATTATTGATGGAACAGCATAAATATTGAAAACAAAAAAAAAAATTTACAATAAACTTCTGTCTTCATTTTTCACTCAAATATTTCACATTTAAGCTCATAGTGGTTAAAAATATTTAACATAAAACAACAAGGAATTTGATATGTGTTCGCAATTCTAACCTACATAGAGAACTAGGGTGGGAGCGAAGCTTTGCTTCGCTGCAGCCCTATTCCTCTATTAACCTAAAGTGACTTAGTCAGATTTGCTTGGACCAGTCCACACACTCGCTGCGCTTGCTCGCCTGTGTTATGTGTGGAGAGGCTTTATGATTATACAAATAACTTATATTTTTTTCTAGGATTGAGACAGTTGAGTTTTGGATTAAACATAGTAGAAATAAAACAAAAAAATACAAGATCTGGAAAATGTTCCGTTTTACATCATACAAATAATTTTTATTTGATTTTTTGTTTGTTTTTTTATGGAAATAATAGTTAACAATTACAAAACAACAATAAATATGTATAAAACAACAAAATTATAGTATTATAACCCTTAAAAATGTGCATGTATGGGAATAATCACGTTCCCTTACACAACTTCAAACTCGTATAAAAAAAAACTATGCTTCTCCGCGGGGTGAGGGAGGTGTCTTTTAAAAGGAGTAACCAACCCCTATAAAAAAACCCTTAATAACCCCAAATTCGTGATGAGAATTTCTAAAGCCAAGCCGTCAAAACCAAAACAAAAGGGTTTATTATTCATTTTCTTATGGAAAGTTATTAACACCAGGTTGCCTATTGTAGCTATTGGCAGCGGTCATTTACTTTATATACTTTATACTTTTGAAAGTACAAGAACAAACTTTAACTTAGGTTTTCTTGGTTGTTTATTAGTATTTGTTTTGATATTATTATTTTATATGTTAAATATGACCATGAAGTGTCATATTCTAGAATACTGCAAGTGTTTAACTTTTCACCTGGTATATAGCACTAGTTTTATACAATATATGAACAAAAGTATGTTCTGTTTTGAATCTAAATCATGAGACGATTAAAGTTTATGTGATTTTTGTGATTATAAAAAACAATACTTTATAAGATCTGAATAAAAATATTTGCTATAAATTAAATTTGCTAAGTATCTGTACGTAAAGGAACATTTTTGAATGACAACATTGAATTGAATGAAATCTATTCACATTTGCTTGCTCAAAAACTTAAACCAGCTGTTTAGCTAGACAGTGTTTAGATACCCTTTTTCAATAAAGTATTTTAAGCACATGTTTATCAGGGTTTACATTGCTAAACATTGTTTAGTGAAACTCTGTTAAATGCATATCTATTTTTGTTTCTTTAATAAGACCATACATTAAAAAAATACAAAAACATATCACATAATCCACATTGCATACAGATATATGTATATCAGTATCATATATCAATAACTAGCGGGCCTGGCTGACGTTGTCCCACCCCTGATTACCCCCGCAACCCCCCTTTTGGATGGAATTTCGTAAAATCCGTTCTTAGCTGACCTCTACTCGGCCAAAGGAATATTCCTACCATATTTCAAGTTGCTACGCCTTATGGTTCCAGAGATATCGTGATGAGTCAATATATAGGTGGGAATCTCTAATATATATAGATAAATTTAATTTTACAAAATTGGCTGTTTTTACTATTTATTATATCAATATAATCAAGATTTAATTAGCAATTTTTATAAGAAATGTAATACTAATATTATAAATGTGAAAGGAATTTTGTTTGTTTGTTTATTACGCTTTCACACTCACCTTAACAACTCAACTTGTTACACACTCACACTACACGGAAACAGCCAAGTTGCGATATAATTCAACGTTTTTCTTATAACCATTGTAACATATCGGCCACCTGCAGCATTACACAACAGTACGAAGAATTGGAGACTCGTCACCACAGTTGGATAGTGAGAACCACTTAGTATATCGAATCCTAATTTGAAGATACTATTCATTCAGACTACATTCAGTAGTCACATCTCTAAGGCATTGGATACCTTTCACCCACATATTGGCTTTAAATTTTAAACATGTTTCACCATTTTGAGATCAGGGTCTTAGAAAAACAGCCGAGGGGTAACAGCAAAGCCTCCGGCTAATGTTAATTGCTAATAGTGATTTCTGTTCATTCCAGATAATAAAGATTGAAGGCCTATCTGAAATGCTTTGTTCAAATTGTGAAGATACACTGATGGTATGCAAACGATTCAAGACTCAGTGTCAACAATCTGATGCTTTCCTCAAAGACACTGCCAAGGTATTACTATCATTTATTTGGATTTAGTATTATCAAAAATGTCTAACTTCCAGACTATTACTAAATGAAAATATTGTGGAAAGTTCAAACTTACAGTGGAGAAATCAAAATCAGAAATATACTTTTTTTTATATCATAGGTTACAAACTAACCCCCAAAACGCAACAATGCAAGTACTGTTACTTCACGTCCGTGTTTTTGTGAGAGGGTGTTGCTACCCCAGGCGAACAAACTCATTCATGGTTTCAACCAGCGATGGCTCTACCACCAAAACCTTGATAGCTTCTCCCAAGAAGAGGCCTTTGGCCCAAAAGTGGGAATCTTCATCATCATCATCAGCCTTTAAGAGTAGAGACTAAGCCACTGCAGGGCCATAGGTTTCTTCCTGAAGGAAGGTATGGCATAATGACCACTCCTACCCACAACGTATTGACGTATTGGTGATTTCAAACTCTGAGAAATCTACAGTTCTATGTTTCTCTACACATGGCGGGATTACAAGAACGTTTCTCAGGTTCCGGTTTTCCCCACATTGTTTTTTTTTTATAGTAGCACGGCAAAATGACTGCACTGTGCCTGATGGTAAACACAGTACAATCCAAAAACAATGGCGACCACCGAGTGACACATTATTCATCGCCGGTCGCCGCTGTCATGCCGGCCTGCGAAAAGCTGGATATACACAGGCTGATCCCGAAACGCGATCCGCAGAAGCGAATCACTATGACGGGTTTATTCGCCATATACATGTTGGTTGCGACCCAGTCATGCTGTAAAACCCTACCACCCCGCTTTCGCCATTGCCTCGTTCGTTATTCAGCAGGGTGCACCACGTGCAGGTGAGGTTGGCTTGGGTGTCTCAAGTCTTAGATGTTATTCGACACCCCTTACACTCCTGACACCCCTTACACCCCGGACGCCCCCTTACACCCCTTTTCCTTCATCATCACCCGATACTGTTACCAATTTAAACTAGTATATGTATGTGAATTCTGAAAAAATAATTGATACATGGGGGGTTCAAAACTGGGGACATACGAATGATATTCCACTGGTCAAACTTCTAGACCACCAGAACTTACTGGGAATCTTAGAGTTGAAATAATTATTCTAGTATACTATTTTTGTCCACAGAAGAGATTATCTTCAATGGATAATATGGACTGCACAAATGAAGCAATAAACAGATTGGGAGATGATAAATTAATAGTTACAATTACAGCACCAAATATGACCTCTAAGATTCATCTGACATGCCCATTTAGTTGTAAAGAGACCTTTATAAGGAAGAATGATCTCCTCATCCATCTAGTAAAGACTCATCAGTACTCCAAAGACTTTGTTATCGAGCTCCGCTACAATTGTTCCTATGACGGCTGCTCTTACAATCATGGTTCAAGGAAAAAATGGTTCTCTGGGCGAAAGTCCCTGAATCAACACTTTAACAAAGTGCATAGGGACAAGATATTTAATTGTGAGAGCTGTAACTCAGGTTTCTCGACAAACACAGACTACATGAGGCATCTCAAAGGATGTAATATGCAGTACCTCTGTCATATATGCAACATATCCTATTCAAGCAATGAGAAATATTTAGTTCACTTACTAAGAAAACATCCGGAGTATCATAAAAAGTATAAAATGGAAAGGAAAGCGGAGAAGAGGAAGTCTAAACTGGAGAATGAGAGCAAAAAAGTAAGGTCTAACTCGGAGCGGATATCTGATTATATATGTGACAGCCCGAAGAGAACTTTTGCAACACAGACACTGAACCCGGTGGATAGTATTAAAAACGATGTGAGTTTATCGTCTTGGAGAAACTCTGTTAAGAGCGATTATGAAACAAAAACAGATGAAATATCAACGCAGACTGTGTTCGAAGATTTGCTGTCACTTAAATCCCAAACCAGCGAAGATGAATCGTTGTTTTTCTCTGAAACAGTGTCTCTGTCTGACATTCAAACGCAGACCTTTCCTATAGAGTTCGGTTTAAGCCGTTCGAACAAGGAGACCATAACGTCTGAAACCCAATCACCCGATTTGAGCATAAAAGAGACGCAAACGTGTGTCTGTCTGTATGATTCGCCGAAATTGAATTTCAGGCTTTTTGACAGCGTCTCATCAAGTCCGTCTCATTCAAATCTAACGTCGACTGAGACCCAGACAGCGGAATTAAGGAGTAGTGTGCGGTCAGATGTCCTTTTGAGCTTCAATTCCACGGAAACTCAGACGTGTTTTGATGAGACTAGTAGCAGTGATTTGTGATATTGGTCTTTTGAATAATTTAGTGAAGTAAAACTCCTTTACGTCCATTTGACTTGGGAGTAAGCTGATAAATGCGTCACGAGAGCGTTACGAAAAGTGTGATCGGGCGAGGCGAACGGAATTATAGAGCGATATATAAGTTAGTAAAGATAGAAAGAGATAGTTACGTTTCATATTATCAATGTAAACCCATAATAAATTTTAATATTTATAGAAAATTAATATATCTTTATATATAAATTTCTTCTGTACATGTGTATTCACTGAACTCCTCCTAAACGGCTGGACTTTTGTGTGCGTGTTTCAGTGGACCCGAGAATGGTTTAGATTCACAATTGGACCCGGTAAGTGGAGCTGCGGTTGAATTTTAAATTAAAAAGAAATATTATCAAGGCAGGACAACGTCCGTCCGGTCCGCTAGTACATAAAATATATATGTATATTTGCATACATATAGATGAAGCTAAAGAAGTTTTACTTCAGTCGTGTGGTCTAAAGTACACTCGTTTCTTTCAAGATTTTATAAATCATTTCTGTATATAATTACTAAAGTTAAATAATTAGTCAGTAAAGTTCATTGACCGTTGGACAGTTCAAATCCATAAGGATTTCAGTTCTATACAAACAAGTGTAGATCTTATGATGCACTGGTCAATAGACTATTGGCAACATTAGTATAAAAAAATACAGTATTTATTACAGTATTTGAAAATTTTAAACTATAATAAATTATGTAATATAAAATTATAATAAAAAATGCTAGATATATAAAACCATGATCTACCATTTTGAGATCTGTGTCTTAAAAATCAGATATGGGGTTAATTAGTCAGCAATATTATTTAGCCAGTAAAGATAATTAATTAGCCAGTAATGTTATTTATTCAGTACAATTAATTAATTAGTCACTAATATTATTTAGTCAGTAAAATTAATTAATTAGTAATGTTATTTATTCAGTACAATTAATTAATTAGTCACTAATATTATTTAGTCAGTAAAGTTACTTAACTAGTCAATAACGTTAGTAAATAAAGTTAAAGTTAGTAAAGCAACTAAAATTAATTAATACTTCCATGTGCTAATTAGTAAAGTTAGTTATTATTTATCGACCAAGATTTAAATAAACTGTAAAGTATATATCTATATCTAACATGTCTGTACTTTGAGATTTATGTGAAAAAAAAAGTTGTAGGAATAATGAACTACATTTAAATCAATTTTAGAAATGTCTGTATGTTTGTTTCAACACACATCACTGCTAAAATACTGCGTCCGTGAAAGTCATAAAGCAAATCTTTGAGTAACATTTCGATTTCGAGGATTCCTTGAGGTACTCCTTGTGTTAACCTTTGTTTCATTAAAATCGGTTTGGTCTATCAAAAGCTATTGTACTTTTAATGATGACGCGACTTAAGTACGAGAGAAAAGGAGATAAATAAATGGACTTAATATATTCAAATATATTCAGATGACTTTATTAACCGTTTTTTTTACGTAAGGTCCCACGCGGACGTAGTTGCGGGCATAGCTAGTCTATAATGAAATAAATAAAGAAAAAGATGAGTGCGTGTTACTGTCCAACGCGATTGAAGTAAAACTTCTTTGGCGTTATAAGAGTACCTGATAGATGGCACTACAGGTAATGCAGCTTTGATTTAATTTGATACTTACATTGAAACCAAATGGCAGCACGGTCGCGCGTCTATATATACATATTTAATTCTATTATATGATTTTTATTATTATTCAATTTATTTATTTTTTCTTCTCAAGAATTTTAGATTGATTTGTTTATAAACTATTGATTGACAAAATCAAAATTATTTCAAAACTGGACGGTACAGGAACGTGACACCATGTTGTCGTAACGCACTTCCGTAACGTGACGCCATGTTGTCGTAACGAACTTCCGTTGCATTGTCATCCAGTTACCACCTAGACGTGACTAAAGAAGTTTCACTTGAAAAATGTTAAGCTGCAAGTTTACAATATACCTTATCTTGAATATCTCATAGCATTTTAGGGTTAAATACACCTTTCGTAGGAAATATTGATGCATGTTTGAATGATCTTTGTTTTATTCTTGGTTCCTAGAATATACCCAACTTTTACAAAATCCTGCTTGCTTCTACAAAATTGGATCCAAAAGTGGAATTAATTCAACAGTTTGCAGTCACAATTCGCATTGTCGATGGTGAATTGACAGGCAGTCTTAATCATTTGAATTCCGTAGAGACACTGAATTAGTGTTTTGAAGAGTGTTTTTATATGGTACAGCCATCGCTGTTCCAAACTCGTACTGATTGCCACTGGTTGGTTCAGTGTCCGATGTCGCTCAACGCTCTGTAAGGTTCTGAGTGTCTCATGAAGGATTTTTCTCCATATAGACATGCATAAAAGGCCCCGGAATATATGATATATCTTACCGAGAACAATCATTTAAATCGGTCCAATCTATCAAAAGTTATTGTAATTTAAATGACGGATCGAGTTAAGTGTGAGAAAAAAGTAGGTAATTAAAGTAAATACAATTCAATGTCTTACAAAAATAGGATATTATATAACGTACTAGCTGTGCCCGCGACTTCGTCTGCGTGGAAGGTTATATAAAAACAGTGATTAATAAAGTCATGTGAATGTATTAAGTCCATTTACTTGTCTATTTTTGGAAAAAATTCTTACGAAAAGTTGTAACGACACTTTTTGCTATAGTAAGCTGTGCGGCGTGCGCATGTTTCTCTTTTTTATTTAGTTAATTAATGTTTTTTTTTTGCAAATTGTGTCGATTCTACATTAGTTTTATTTATTTGTTTGTTTTTTTTCTCCTTTCTTGCATTTTTTTTTGCAAATTGTGTCGATTCTACATTAGTTTTATTTATTTGTTTGTTTTTTTTTTCTCCTTTCTTGCATTTTTTTTTTGCAAATTGTGTCGATTCTACATTAGTTTTTTTTTTCTCCTTGCATTTTTTTTTTGCAAATTGTGTCGATTCTACATTAGTTTTATTTATTTGTTTGTTTTTTTTCTCCTTTCTTGCATTTTTTTTTTGCAAATTGTGTCGATTCTACATTAGTTTTATTTATTTGTTTGTTTTTTTTCTCCTTTCTTGCATTTTTTTTTTGCAAATTGTGTCGATTCTACATTAGTTTTATTTATTTGTTTGTTTTTTTTCTCCTTTCTTGCATTTTTTTTTTGCAAATTGTGTCGATTCTACATTAGTTTTATTTATTTGTTTGTTTTTTTTCTCCTTTCTTGCATTTTTTTTTTGCAAATTGTGTCGATTCTACATTAGTTTTATTTATTTGTTTGTTTTTTTTCTCCTTTCTTGCATTTTTTTTTTGCAAATTGTGTCGATTCTACATTAGTTTTATTTATTTGTTTGTTTTTTTTCTCCTTTCTTGCATTTTTTTTTTGCAAATTGTGTCGATTCTACATTAGTTTTATTTATTTGTTTGTTTTTTTTCTCCTTTCTTGCATTTTTTTT
>MU159035.1:161570-188995 GCA_015888305.1 Antheraea pernyi
ACCGAGTGACACACTATCCATCGCCGGTCGCCGCTGTCATGCCGGCCTGCGAAAAGCTGGATATGCACAGGCTGATCCCGAAACGCGACCCGCAGAAGCGAATCACTATGACGGGCTTTTTCGCCGTATACATGGTGGTTGCGACCCAGTCGGGCTGTAGAACCCTACCACCCCGCTTTCGCCATTGCCTTGTTCGTTATTAAGCAGGGTGCACCACGTGCAGGTGAGGTTGGCTTGGATGTCTCAAGTCTTAGATGTTATTCGACACCACTTATACCCCCTTATTATATGTATAGAAAGTAATATCTAAGACACAGTAAACGTGTTTTTGTATTAAGCTCTACGTGGACGAACCTAGGTCCGTTTCCTCGGCGTGGAGCCCTTGAGTACGCTGCTCGCGCGATACACTCACACAAAATCTTACATAACTGCGACAACATTGCACATATCACCTCCACACACACGCATACACGCTTACACATGCAAGTGGAAGGGTTTTATATTTTTCCCTTATCAAACTGAAATAGTTTAGAATATTATCCGATACGAAATATATATAAGAGTTGTTGAGTTATGTATGCTTGGTACACATATATGTTTCAACAACTCATATATATATGAATGTTAGCTTAGCTTAGCTTACATAGGTCGCGAATTGCATGTATCAGGCAACGGCCAAAGCCGAGGTGTGCCGCGCACTCTTGAGCTAGTTGTCAAAATAAAATCGGCTGAGTGTCTTAAGCGCTCGCCTTAGTAGTCCGGTGAAGCTGTTAAGACCTTGCTTGGTCAATAGCGTAGTCAGTTCGAAAAAAAAAATCTACGTGGACGAAGTCGCGGGCACTGTTAGCCAAAATTTAATATGCAACTTTCATATATGTATTTAAATTATTATGTATCGAATTTTATTAACTTAAATATATTTTTGTATTCGTTAACATAAGTTTATGCCTTTAAATTTATAGTTTTGAATTATACTTTTTTGAAGTAAATAAAACGTTTATTAAATTACCTAGTTTTAATCTGAATTTATTTCTGAGTAATATGAAGAAATCGGCTCACGATGTTGAATCTCTCTATTTTTCATACCTTGTTATATCAATTATATTTCGTAGCTGGTATAGCCATGCTGAAAGTATTACTGGTTTCAGCATGAATGGGGATCGTCTCGTCTGCGGTACTACCACCCGACACCCAGAAACACCTACGTGAAGTAACAGTGCTTGCCTTGTTGCGTTTCATTCGGTCAGTGACAGCGCTGAAGGACCATTTCCCAGGCTATTTTCATTCCTCGGAATCGGATTTGTATGGGAAAGGCTCGTCTAGCTTTGGTTATCAATCAACTTACTAGATGGCACTGTTATATAATTTTTTTGGCAAGTTTGATAACAAAATATGGTGGACGACAATTAATTTTGACATTTCAAACTGACAACTTTCAAATATTTATTTTCATTCTCTTTGTTTAGGTACGTATCTGTTACGAGAGTGTGCTCCCTTAAATTTTCTTGCCTCCTACAACCAATTTTATCTATGTCCGGATCTACTTATAAACATTGACTCCTGCATATACATACTTGGATTTAGATTTGCCTTACGATGAATATATTCATTGCAAATAAAAATGACCAAAAACTTGTATACGATTTACGCAATACCGCTGTATGCATACATACATAGCTATAAATGTACATTTATAATCAACAGATATTAGTTCAGAAGTAGTATTATAGAGGCGCTGATTGTAAAGAACGAGTGCGACCTTTATTTATATAACGTACTCTGTGCCACCTCCCCTCCCCCCTCTCGCAAACAGGCTGGCAACGCACTCGCGACTTCCCTGGAGTTGCTAGTGTCTATGGACGGCGGTAATTACTTAACATCCGGTGGCCCACCCGTTCATTTGCCTCTTATTATATATAAAAAAAATATTGCTACAAATATTCTTAGTATTTTTGAGATCAAAAACATTACCCTGTAGTGTACCATTTACAGTTATGTAACAAAGTAGAAGGTGGTAGCTAATCAGACGCATTATAAAAAGCCCTACCAGTATACACGGTTAAGCAATTACTTCATTTAATAAGATAATAAATATAGCCATGTGTTTTATTTTCATCCTTATTAACAACTTTAATTAATATAAACAATGTCTCCAGGGACTTAACCAACCAAAGACAAGATTAAAATTAACAAGAAGTAAAAGCGATTCCAAATTAATGCATCAGAACGTTTTTGACCGAAGACAAGTAGTTACTTCGATTAGTTCGATGTTAGTCTTCGATTAACATCAAATCAAATCAAAAATACTACTACTCAACCGATCTTCATGAAACATTGGCATTTATGTATGATTTATTTCAACTTGAGACATACAATAATTTATATTTCAATTAATGCCCTCAATATTTTTTAATTACAAAATAAATTATTGTCAATGTTGATTATTGTTATTAATTGTGTCATCAGTCTCGAACAGATGGCGCTTTAAATTAGTTTGTTGACAGAAGACTGTAAAAGCGACTGTTATATATATATCTCATAGATGGCGCCATGTTTTAATTTTCATAATTTCAAATTGTATTAACTCAGCCACAGCAACGCGTGGTTTGGTGAGCTAGTAAATCAATATTATATCCACAATTTCCTATTAGATTCTGAAGAGTTGACACGTGTAGTTTTGAAATCCCAGGTAAAGTGCTAAAAAAGAATTCTCCAAATCAGTTTGTAAATAACGAAGTTCTGTGGTTAATACTATAGATTTTTTTTAAACAATTGAATTGCGAAGCACCTTTTTGTTTTCAGTTAAAAAACAGCCAAATCCCTTAAAATTATTTTCTGTAATCCCAGTGAAAATACTTATAAAAAACTAGCGGTCGCGGCAGAAGTAATTTTTTTTTACTAAGGGAATTCCTGCATGGGATACACCTCCCACTGCCGGGGGACAGTGAGAGGGTTATGCCGGACTCTTACCGGAAAAGACCCCTAGGCCGCTTATGCGCGTATGTAGACCAGGATACGGGCTCTCGATTAGCATGCATCGATGCCCTGGTCGCGCGCCTGGGTCACCCGTAGATGTGCGGATGGGGATCCTCGTCTCGTCTCTCCCTCCTGCTTCCTATTGAAGCTGCGGCTAGCCGTGCTTCAACTCTCGGGTGCGGCAGACGTCCTGCCTTGATAAAAAAATCCTAACTAAAAGTTAACCGCAGCGCCATCTACCGCATTTAATTGTCTATCTAAACCATCTTTAAATACACACAAAAAGTTTTATTAAAATGTAATATAATGTAAAATAGGAGGAGTTCAGTCACATACACACGGATAGAAGAATTAAGATAAAATTAGAAGAAGAATATATTAAGATAAAATTTATTAGTTGAAGCCTAATTATCTTTGACAAAAGCCATTGCCGCAACGCTGTCCTACTTTGATAAAAAAATCCTAAAAGTTATCCGCAGCGCACCCTACAAGGTCCAAGTGTGTAGGTAGTTAATGTAACTAGACTTTTTTGCGACACCTTAGTACAAGAGCCAGCAACGTTGGAAGAACGAGAATTTTAGAAAAGCTGGTTCTTTGATATGAAGATATATATGTTCTTCCAAACAGGATTAAGGATACCTGATAGGCGGTTTACGTTGTGTTTTTTAATGCGCATCACATCTTTACAGGTCAAAATTTTGATTTCTAAATAATTTTAAGAATGTTTTTTGATCAGCAACTTTTGAATGCTATTCAAAACATGTATTTATCACTGCCAGACCATTTTGTTATTGACAATAATGTGCCCGATGATATTCTTTATAAATAAAATAAATCATTTCAAACAATTTTATTTTCTCCATTGCAAAGAACATATTTTATTTTATTAACCATTATGATATTGAGATTTCACCGTAAACAATGAAAAACAATGATAAACGTAGACATATGACTTGGGACTAACGGCATCTTGAATACATGCGTCTATAACAGGCGCTTCCACAATTATTGCTGTTATTTAATACATTGAAAGTTTTGATACAAAGAAACAAAATGTTGACTATAGCTATCTTCAGGGTGTTGGTTTTTCGTTGCGATATGCGCGTATCGTAATAACTTCAGGGTGTCGGTTTTTCGTGACTGTGTGCGCGCATAGTAAAAATGTACTCTCATCGTTTTTCCCTTACGCGCCAAAAGGAGTATATCTTCAAAAATACATTTGACCACAATCTTATCTGATGTAAAATATGTAGTCTAAGATGGTAAACACGCCAAACCTAGAGGGGGCTGGTTCTCAGACTTTCAACCTACCACCACGCTCCATGGTTTCTCATCACGATGTCTTCCTTCACCGAATGCTCCATCTAAGTTGCTAAGATTAAAACCAACGCCCATCAACGCGGTGTCCGACCAAGCTATCAACGCTTCAAATACTCCCAAAATATTCATAAAGCAGTCCGAGGTAGTACCACCCTTTCGTAGAAAACCGACGTGAAGTAACAGTGCTTGCATTGTTGCGTCTCATTCGGTTAGTAAGAGCGCCGGAGGAACACCTCCCCTCTCCTGTCCTCTCCCTTCCCTAACCCTTCCCCCAATGGGTGGCAACGCACTTGCAACTCTTCTGGTGTTGTTAGTATCCATGGACGGTGGTGATCACTTAACATCAGTTCACCCACCTGTTCGTATGCCACCTGCCTATGACACTCACAAATAACGTGGCTTTATATTGGTCAAAATTAGTTCAGTAGTTCCTGAGATTACCCCCTACAACTTCACAACGTCACAAACTTTACCTCTTTATAATATTAGTATAAATAATAAAAATGTCTGGCAATAATAATTCCATGTTTTCGTAGCGTTTCAAAGTTAGTGAAAAACAAAACATTCTAAATTATCTAAAAATCAATATTTTTGCCTGTAAAGGTGCGATATGCACTAATCAACGCAACGTTTAAAGACAGCCCGGTAGCCCGCACGCTGTTTGGAAGAACATAACGATATATAAAAAACTGGCTTATTCGAATTCGTTGTCGAAACCGTTGCTAGCTCTTAGACGAATAGTTACAGCAAGTGACAGTTGACGCGTCGTGCTCATATCTTTTTAATTTTTTTTTTTCATTAAAATGGAGTATGAAATTTTTTTAATACAAGTTGAAAATAGTTATAATATCATTCAGTGTTTAATTTATCATTATAATTTTATTGTATATTTTATCATTTAATTTATAATTTAACTCTATCAACTTAATATTTTATAATGTAAACTATACTGACTGTATACAAAAAAGGGAAAGGAACTTCGTTCCAACTGGGGATCCATAGAGCTCTCAAGCTTTTTTTACATTACCGCCAATATTCTAAATATTGTTAAGTCTTAAAGTCGTTGGGTTTCCGTGGCAAATAAGCATCTAATAACAATTAAAATAAGTTGAGTCGGTCCTAAGGACTGCTGACGGAAGTGACAATTCAAAACAATGGAATTGCTGTGTTCTCTTTGAGATGTTAAAATCAATTATAGTATAGATTATTTAATTTCATTATTTATAAATTGAAATTGTCTCTTTCGCATCTATTGGCACTCCGAATAATAATCATATACTTTCATAGGGTTTATTAATTAATCAAACATATAATTGGCTGCACAATCTCAACACAAAATATCAATATTAGATACACACGGGCCGTTATACTACGCCGCGCTAGTCTGACGCGAGCGAAATACCGCCGGTCACGCTTACGTCAGAGGTAGTTTTCGATACAACGCTAGTAAATGCTGGAACAATATACCACCGCCAATAAGATCTGCAACTAGTTTAATTACATTCAAAAATAAATTAAAAATGTTTTTACTCGACTCCCAGGTGTGTTTCGAAAATTATAATTTGGACATCTCGGCGATATAATCCCATTACCTATTTTTACCATAACTATTTATTCTTTATTTATCCATTAATTTATATATCTCAACTAATACTTTGTTTTTCCTATATGAATATCTACTTATATGCATACATATACTTATACATAATAAACTTCGCTATTACAGTGTTATTATAATATTATTATTATAGTGTTATAACTACTAGATACATAAACCCACTTGGCCACAATGGAAGATCAGCGCTGGGGCCATTTGTAAAGGTGGCAACCAGCACATGCTGAATTGTGCGCCTTTGCAGTTAAACCGTGCTATAATTTTAATATGTTTTACGTACATTTTTTATTTCTTTTTTATATTATATACATCTTTGTAACTCTATTTTTCTACTATTGTGTTATCCATGTGTTTGCTGCAATAAACATATTTTCTTTCTTATGACGCGAAATTATAATTTTATTTCCTGCCAAAAAATACCGTTCAAAGTCAACGCGCCTAAAGAAATTTTCCCTTCAACAAACAGTCCAATATTTACTCAGATATACATAGTTCCGAAAAAGATCAAAAACGGTTTTGAAGAGAACGAAGTCTAAGATTACTAACTTGTTATTAGTAATTGTAGAAGCCATCATGAATTGACAATAACCGTGTTATTACAAAAAAAGTTAAATACGTATTAAAATACTTAGTTTAAAAAGGTTTCGTAATAAATGCACCGCGCTCGCCAGAGGCAAGTTTGCGTTATCGTTTTTCACAAGTCTAACCTAACGTAACCAAAGCGAGAGAAAAGAGCAAGATGGCGAACATTCAGCGACCGCGGTGCATTTAATACGAGACCTTTTTAAAGACAGGGTTCAATACGTATTTAAGTTTTTTGTAATAACACGGTATAAATGCCTTTCTGCTAGACGCGGTGATAGAGGCATTAATGTCTTGTTCTATTTTATTTTTGCCAACCAGTCTTCTAGTAGACTATTACTGCCATTGTCAAGTGAGCAACGATACTGCAAGTTTCTTGGTATAATTTCATCGAACTAACAAGATGGCGGCCATCTTGTTAGAACTTTCCTGGGAGATTTTGTGGCAAGTCAGAATCCATGCTCCGTGATATTATTCACGATCCACTTCACTTGCGTACAATAACCAAACTATATTACGTAAAGCACCACCAACATTACACAATAACACAAGATTGTGGATAAAATATAAAAAAAACCTATACATGACATTCCAAGATCCCGCCAAAAACTGTCAGGTATTAAAGTCGATGGAAATCTGTTTAATAATTAGTTTGTTCTTGTTGCACTGTACAAATTTAACAAAGATAATTTAAAACCAACGGAAGAGTTAAAGGGGTGTAGCTACCGAATATGTCATCCTCTTTGGCAGACAACTTTTGTATTATTGTAAATAGAATGTCGTTCAAACAAATGAACGATCGCGTCTCTATAAATACCTTATATGGTCATATAAATAAACAGTCTATTTCACGCACTCCGACTATTATTATTACGCTATCTGTGTCAGTCTAGAATCTTATAGGAGTGAGCCCGAAGCTCCTAAAGGGGTTTAATGGTAATGTGAACATTACAGTTAACAAATTAAAGTCAACCCCTAATTAATCCAAATAAAATATTGTTTACGTAAACGTCACGCCAACATAAGCTAGTAAATGTATAGATATAAAAAGGTTAAACAATAAATATTGATACTATAGAAGCGTTTAATTAAACCGTCTATACTATATTAGTGCAAGCGTGATGAACGGATGAGACTATAAGTAACAGATATTGATCGAGTTTACTGCGCAAAATCGCGTTCAGTCTGTTCTCAGTACCGCGGTACCGATACGGTCGTCGACACGTCGTTTCGACAGATAAAAAAACGAACGCCAGTGCCAATAAAATTAAATTTTTAAAAAAGAACGACTACATGAGACGTCTTATTCGAAACGAAAATGTCTTTCGTATACGCACCGTAGAATTATTTTAATAAATAAACACGAACGAATTAAAAAAAAAAAGAATTTTTATCGAGGAAATACAAAAAAAAAATTGAATTAAATTCAAAGAGGCAGCCGGGGAATTCGTTAAAACGGCTTCAATTCAAGTAATATTTTATATAAAACCAATGTATAAGACGGCAAAGGCCGTTCACATCAAGCAAGGTGTAGTCAAGGAACTCGAATCGACGGAATCCGACGACCATTTTCAATACATATCACTGGCCCCCGATATTGTGCAATGTCGCTGCCACGAGAGTTCAACTTTAACCAGGTAATTTCTACATTTTACCTTAAGGACATTCGACACTGGACCTCGACACGTGAGAAGCGAAAAACGAGTCACTATTATTGGTTTATAATTTATAATGCTTTCAATTTTTACGAATACAGAACGCGACGGTCTGGATATGCTTCCATAAAGTCTCTGATCTATGCTTTCTTTCTGTTAGATTTAATTTAACAAGTGGGACCATCTAGATACATACACCTAATAATAACGGAAATGTAACTTGTCTGTACTTTTTGGATTATTGTGAAACGAAAATTGTTGCAGGCGTCTTGGAATAAGTAATCATTTTTACAAATGTCTTTTTTTATGTCATAAGTGGCAAACGAACAGTTGGGTCACCTGCTGTTAAGTGATCACCACCGTCCATGGACACTAACAACACCAGAGGAGGTCGCAAGTGCGTTGGCCCCTTTGGGGGAAAGGGATTAGGGGGAGGAGAGGGAGAGGAGGAGAGGGGAGGGGAGGTGGGCCTCCGGCGCTCTCCCTGACCGAACGAAACATGGTTTTTAAACTCACTATCCGGAAAATCGGTAATGTGTTTTGGGACTTTCTTATCCTAACACTATTACCTAAAAACAGTTATTGGTTTTTTTATGTCAAAAGGAGGCAAACGAACAGGTGGATCACCTGATGTTCTGTGATCACAACCGTCCATAGACACTAGCAACACCAGGGGAGTCGTAAGTGCGTTGCCAGCTTGTGTATGCGGGAGGAGTAGGGGAAGGGTAAGGGAGAAAGCTGGCAGGCCTCCAATGCACACAATGCAATGCAAGCATTTTGGTGTTCTGTGAGAGGGTGGTACTACCCCGGACGAGCCGACCCATTCATAGTAATAGCTACAGACTGGCTCTACCACCTACAATGAAACATGGAATGACCAATCTATTATTGTTTCTAGTATTTAATATATAAATAATCTATATAGTCTTATATTACTAAGATACGCCTGCGACTTCGTCTGTATAGGCAGCACACGCTTTATCGTGGTGGTAGAGCCACGCTGAAACTATTATTGGTTTCAGCATGAATGGGTCGGCTCGCCCGGGGTAGTACCACCCTCTCATTAGAAAACTGACGTGAAGTAACAGTGCTTGCATTGTTGCGTTTCGTTCGGTCAGTGAGAGCGCCGGAGACCCATCTCCCCTCCCCTCTCCTCTCTCCTCTCCCTTTCCCTCCCCTAACCGTTCCCTCCGAAAGATGGCAACGCACTTGCGACTCCTCTGGGGTTGTTAGTGTGTATGGATGGTGGTGATCACTTAACAGCAGGTGACCCACCTATTCGTTTGCCACCCATAACATAAAAAAAAAAAAATACTTCTTTATTCCTAACTTACTTGACATTTATTTTACAATTTATATCTATACATATCATAAGAATGTCAATGTAACGTGTCTGTTTTTAGATTTTTGTGGGAAAAAAGATGTTGCAGGTGTCTTGGTATAAGTAATAAAAATACACTTCAATCATTTTTAGAAATGTCTGTCTGTTTGTTTGAACACTCATTGCTAAAGTACTACGTTCACGATAGAATCATAAAACATATCCTCTAATAACATTTAGTCTTGGCTTCATCAAAATCGGTCCACTCTATCAAAAGTTATTGTAATTTTAATGACGACGCGACTCAAGTAAGAGAGAAAAGTAGATAGGTAAATGGAATTAATACATTCAGAAAACTTTATTCGGCACTGTTTCTTAAATTAGGTTCCACGCGGACGAAGTCGCGGACACAACTAGTCTAAAAACATAATTATTGGAAAATGCCATCTCGTTTTAATTACACCCTATGCTATAAGTAAGTTATCTCTTTCTTTTTCAAACTTGAACTTAATACAGACTTAGTTACTTAACGCTACGTCACTCCTACTCTAGATATATGTAATCCCATTTTCCACATTTTCCATGAAACTTAAAACCCCGTTGAAAACGCTCACCTTCAAGAGAAATGTATTTATCGGGTGAACGAACCAAATCTAGGTCAGAACCTAGGCTATGTTCCGGCCTATATTATTTGCTGCATGCGGTTCAGCGTATTATACAATGGATAATGTATTTTATATAACGTTTTATACGCATTCTCGTATAGCGGTCGAACTTCGACCATAGAATAAAAACTATTCCCTCTTTTTTATAATCCCATTATTCATCCTATCATTTAACAACATTAAAGCTTGTCAATTGTTAGTAAATAAAAAAGAATGAAGAAAATCGGTTTAAAAACAGAGGAGGGAGACGTTCTTTTTTTATATTAAACGAACAGGCGGGTCACCTGATGTTAAGTGACCACCACCGTCCATAGACACTTGCACCATCAGGAGAGTCGCAGGTGCGTTGCCAGCTTGTGTTTGGCGGAGGGGCGAGAGGGGGCCGGGAGGGGGGAAAGGAAAGTCGGCCTCTGGCGCTCTCACTGACCGAACGAAACGCAACAATGCGAGCACTGTTACTTCACGTCGGTTTTGTGTGAGAGGGAAGTACTACCCCGGAGGAGCCGACCTATTCATGCTGAAACCAGTAACAGCTTCAGCGTGGCTCTACCACCTACAGACTTACCCGTTCTTAACCCTCTCCCCCACTGCCTATCATTATCATTACGTAGTATAAAATAGAGCCCTCTACCGCATCTGTCTGTCTGTCTGTTCGCGATAAGTGTTGGGGTGTAAGGGGTGTCAAATAACATCTAAGACTTGAGACACCCAAGCCAACCTCACCTGCACTTGGTGCACCCTGCTGAATAACGAACGAGGCAATGGCGAAAGCGGGGTGGTAGGGTTTTACAGCCTGACTGGGTCGCAACCACCATGTATATGGCGAAAAAGCCCGTCATAGTGATTCGCTTTTGCGAGTCGCGTTTCGGGATCAGCCTGTGCATATCCAGCTTTTCGCAGGCCGGCATGACAGCGGCGACCGGCGATGGATAGTATATCACTCGGTGGTCGCCGTTGTTTTTGGATTGTACTGTGCTTAACATCAGGCGCTGTGCAGTCATTTTGCCGTGCTACTATAAAAAAAAAAAAGATAAACTCAAAAACTACTCAACGGACTTCCATGCAGTTTTCAACAGTGGATAAAGTGATTAATGAGGAAAGTTTGATGATTGAATGATTTTTCAACGATTTTTTTATAAACAGGGCGGGATAACGTCCGCTGGGCCAGCTAGTTTATATATAACTTAACATGCGTCATTGAGAAATATTCTTCCTAATGCTACAAGACAAATAACAGAAGATTCTGATATTCGAATTCATTTTCATTCCAGATAACAGTTATCAGAAGTGAGACATTCACATTCAATGTATTTTAGCTAACTTGTATATCTGTTTGTTCCGTTTCAAGTGCTCAATCGTTCGTCATAAAATTTTGCACAAAGGTTTTCAGTACAAAAAAGGATATGGGGTTGTGTACGTATAGTGTTGAATAAACTACTATTCCTGATAGATAGAACAACATTAAGGCGTTCGAAGCTACGAGATAAGCCTAGTCCATTATAAACTGAATTTCATCCGTTTTATTATAATACTTTTTTATATTAGACTGTGTGACGCTTGACCTCTGTAACACCTGATGGAAAGTGAGGACGAGGCCTAAGATGTAACGCGCTCACCCAGTAAATGCACATTCACTCTTCTTTTGAAGATCACTTCATCATACACTTCAAGAAAAACAGACGCAGGCAGCGTATTCCACGCCTTCGCGGTTCTCATAATAAGTGACGATACAAAGCACTTCGTCTGGATGAATGGTATGTCAACCGCGAATGGATGGAGCCCCGTACGGAGTCTGGTAGTCTTAAGATGAAACGGAGACGGTGGAATTAGTTGGTGCAGATCTTTTGCAGATTCTCCAAAGTGTAGCCGATAGAATACTACAAGACAAGAGACCTTACACCGATGTTCCAGTGTTTGCAGTTTGAATGTTAACAGTGATTCATTACCGACAAGTATTCGAGTTCTGTGATCGACGGAGTCCAACTGGTATTTAGCAGACCCGTACCAAAGGTGGCAGCAATACTCCATACATGGCCTTATCTGTGACTTATACAGATAAAGAAACTGCTCCGGCGTAAAGTACCGCTTCACCCTGAGAAAGGTCCCCTAATTTTTTTGCAGCCATTTTAGCCTTAGCCTCAATCGAACGTCCATAGTTGAGCTCGGCGTTTAAATTTATCCCGAGGAGCCGAGGAGGTTGTCGGTAACCGGTATGGGTACACACTGGAGAATAGGTTTTAGATAGAATGGACTACGTTTCAAGGAGAACAGACACGCCTTAACCCCTTAGCGTTAACAAGGTTTGCATCACCCCAGTTAGATACAAATTCAAGTGCCTAGTTCATGAGGTTGATCATAGCTTCTCTCAGATCATCAATTACTATCCCATCAACACGAGGGCCCGATATGTAACTCTCTGTAACAGTGCTATCGTCTGCATACCCGAGGGTACCGGGTTTGAACATATCGTTAATAAATAGCAGAAATAGCGTTGCAGAGAGTACTGACCCCTGGGGAACACCAGCATCAATTGCCATAGGGTTGGAAGAGCAACCATCCACCACTACCTAAATTGAACGTTCACTTAGGAAGTCTTTGATGCAGACCCTCAGACTGTCGGGAATTCCATATGATTGGAGCTTACCTACCAGGCTTACATGCCATACTTTATCGAAGGCCTTGGCAATGTCAAGAGATACAGCCAAGGCCTAGCCATGTCTCTCAATAACCTCACCCCATTTTTGAGTGACATACACCAGGAGATCCCCAGTAGATCTTTTTTGGCGGAAACCGTACTGTTGATCACTTAGGATGTCATTGCTCTCTAGGTATGTCATGAGTTGGTTGTTGATAACTCACTCCATAACTCTACATAGGAGAGAGGTGATGGCTATTGGCCGATAATTGGTAGGATCGGCACGATCTGCCCTTTGCCCTTGAGACTTTTGTCGGTAAGAGGATATGACGAAACGGACTTTACCAGACAGTGATCGGAACTACCCAAGAGAGCTGAAACAGATATAAAGTATCGGTCTGGATTAGAAGTCAGCAGAAGATCTAAGCAATTGGCAGCATGAGCGTCAATATCTGGTATCCGCGTCGCTTGATTAACCAGTTGCGAGAAATCGAAAGAAAGTGCAAATTTGTGCGCTTCTCTCCCAGCGTGATCGGTTCTCTGGAATGAGATAAGCCAATCCTGATGGTGGGCATTGAAATCCCCCACGAATTAGTTAGTTAGTTCTGCGGAAGGGTACCGCTGCTGTGCAAGGTTCGCTGTTGCCATAAGGTGTTCGAAGAATCTGGTTGTCTCCTGATCGCCGCTATGCGACCTGTACTCTCGTACGTAAAGAGTCCTTTCTAAACCTGAGTCAGTCAATATACAAAGTGTCGAGAAATAACAATCTTCTAAGTTTCGAAGACGCTGATAGCAGATGTCATCACGAATGTATGCACAGACGCCAGCACGTTGAATGAAATGGCGCTCCAAGGTATACCCTGGGTAATTAAGGTAAGCATAATCGTCTGGGCAACGTATCTGCGTCTCCGTCAGAAAGAGTAGGTGCGGTTTGACAGTTCAAGATGGTGGTGAACTGAATTAAGGTTAGAGTGCAGACCCCGGATGTTGGTGAGGTGTAGTTTTAGTGGGAGGAAGTGCTGCCGCTGTTTAACCTTTCTCTTATATGTAGACATTTTCATTATTGTTGAAGAGTGATTTTTTTTTTATCGAGCTGACTTCGCTATTCACCAAGCAAGGTCTTAGCAGCTTCACCGGACTACTAAGGCGAGCGCTAAAGGCACTCAGCCGATTTTATTTTGACAACTAGCTCAAGGGTGCGCGGCACACCTCGGCTTTGGCTGTTGCCTGATACATGCAATTCGCGACCTATCTGAGCTAACCTGAGCTAAAATAACTATTCATACATATATGAGTTGTTGAAACATATATGTGTACCAAGCATACATACCTCAACAACCCTTATATATATTTCGTATCGGATAATATACTAAACTATTTCAGTTTGATTGAATTTTAGGAAAATAGTTTAAGTATGAGGTAATGCGTGTTCGATCAAACAGTTTTCAAGCAATGCAACGCTGATGAGTAGCTCATTTGGAGACTGCGGGGACGCCCAAACCCCCCCGGAAACGGCCGCTGGGTCCTCCCGTTCGGTCGCCAACCGGAACGGCGGAGCATACCGGGCTTTTTCGCGAGGCGGCGGAGCAGCATTTCATATGTGGCTAACCTACTACTTGGGCCCCCTACAACCAGCGGTCTGCCAGCGGTGCACCGTGCTTTGGCTCCCGCTAGCATCCAGAATGAGATACCCGGCGTACAGAGACATGAATATTGAAAACGACTGACTAACGCTTCACTACTATCCAAAAAAGATTCTCCCTGCAGTTTAGCTACTCCACACCACACAACAGAACACGATTAATCGTTTGGCCGTATGACACAGAGGGTGGTGACAAGCGACGGCTAAAGCCTACCACCTGAAGGGCTGCTCATTTAGCACCACCCGGGGGTCACGTCACGTAGGGTCTCGAGGGTAAAGCCTACGGACGCGAGCAGCAACAAACCCCAAATACTAGCGGGCCGGGCGGACATTGTACCGGTCTGATACTAAAAAAAAACTTAACACATTAGGTACGTAAACCTTCCTCATTAATCACTTTATGTACTACTCCGTTCAGTAGTTTTTGAGTTTATCATGAACAGACAGACAGACAAACGTAGCAGAGGACTTTATTTTATAATATGCAGTGATTAGGCGAGATATTTTGAGGTAGAGCCACGCTGTAGCTATTACTAGTTTCAGCATGAATGGGTCGGCTCACCCGGGGTAATACCACCCGACCCACAGAACACCGACGTGAAGTAACTATGCTTGCATTGATGCGTTTCGTTCGGTCAGTGAGCGCACCGGAGGCCCACCTCCTCTCCCCCTTTCTCCTTTCCCTTTCCATACCCCTCCCCCGTACACAGGCTGGCAACGCACTTGCGACTCCCCTGGTGTTACTAGTGTCTATGGACGGTGGTGATCACTTAACATCAGGTGACCCACCTGTTCGTTTGCCGCCTTTTGACATAAAAAAAAGGTATTGAAAGATATTATAATCAAAAAATATTTATTTATTTAAGGCCCTGAGAAAGTGCTTATGAACGTCAAAGCGACCACCGGTTCGGACAAACAACCCAGTCATCGAGAAGAACCGACAAAATACTCGATCAGGTTTATATTTTCATGATACAGCTTTTTACACAAATACATTACAGGTACACTCGGTTTTAGCGGACACAACAAGAGGCGTGTTATTTCCAGACATCGCTATCGTTCACATATTGATCCAGCCTAAAATAGCCTTTAGACGTCAAAACGCGCTTCAGATTGTGTTTGCATTTACTATCCGGCTGATCAATAATGTAATCTGGTCTTTGTAGTAAAAGCTAACACTATTACACAAAAAAAGTGCGTGCGTACAAAGTACACATGTCAGAAGTGAAACTTCTTTGGCGAACTAATTTATAAGTCTTGTTTATATTTATACAAATCTAAAACTCTAGATTTCCGAGACTTGAAAAATAGATGAAAAATCTGCGTTTACTGCAAATGACGTCACTTCCGTTGCATACCTGCGTGACGTTACATCTGTAAAAATTTTACGCCTCATGCGCCTAAAGAAGTTTCACTTCAAAAACTGTTACTGGTTTTACTAAGTCTGAAACACGGGACGATCAGTTTGTCACAATTTCTAGTATTTAAATCATGTCGGTCTTTTAAGGAAATCCAGCTTATTAAAGTTTATGTTAACCTACATCAAGTTATCAAGAATGAATCGAGAGAGAGAGGGAACTTAAGACTACGAGCGAGCCCGGCGAACGTTGTCCTGTCTTGATAATAAAAAAAACCTAAAAGTCAACAGCAGCGCCACCTACCGGGTCCAATAATGAATCTAAACCGTTCTTGAGTCCACCTGAACACACGCAATATCCATAAAAATCTGTCTAGCCGTTTAGCAGTCCAGTCACATACACACGGATATAACAATTATATATATAAAGATGCTAAATATATACTGAAAGATACAGGAGTAGGATCCCTGATTTAGACTTCACAATTGTTAGACTTCATTGCCAGTGAGAAGGACACATTTTTAAAACACTTTTATAAGTTTTAACGTTTAGGTTAAATCTCATCTGATTTTAAATGACGACTGATTTTCAACTGTACGGTAGTTAGAAGGGCGTAGAGAAAGCCTTGTCATGCTATAGTTTCATCACAATGCTTTCCTTCATTAGTTTAAAAAAACATGCTTTCATAAAAAATCCAACTAAAAAACAGAAAATAAAATTGAATAAATAAATAAATTTAATAAAATACTGATATCTGGAGGTGCTGATATTAACATATCACATATCTCATATTAACAGTGACGCTGTTAATATCAGTACCTCCAGATATCAGTATTTTATTAAATTTATTTATTAATTAAATTTTATTTTCTGTTTTTTAGTTGGATTTTTTATGAAAGCATGTTTTTTTAAACTAATGAAGGAAAGCATTGTGATGAAACTATAGCATGACAAGGCTTTCTCTACGCCCTTCTAACTACCGTACAGTTGAAAATCAATCGACCTTTGACATGTGTGCAAAGTTTGAATTAAATCTGATCAATCAAAGTGGGACAAAATCGAGCTCAAAGGGGTCGATTACATAAATACATACAGGTGAAGCTAATAAAAGCGTGTTAAAAACTCCGATGTCTTTCTCAATGATTTCGATCTGTGTAAATTCGATGTGGTTTGTGAACATTCTAAACGCCTCTTCACTCTAACTCACGCCACGAACCCTTCAACTTGTTCGTAATTGAGTCTGGTACGGCAGATATTAGGTATTTGATTTATGTGTTACACTAATCACGTATAGTGTAGATGCAGTCGGGAATGGCAATAAATACTTCGTAGACACTGCCACTATTTTTTTTTTTATCGTAGCACGGCAAAGTGACTTTACTGTGCCTGATGGTGAGCACAGTATAATCTAAAATCAATGGTGACCACCGAGAGACACACTATCCCTCACCGGTCGCCGCTGTCATGCCGGCTTGCATAAATGTCTCTTCACGTTACGCTTGAAGGACCCCATATTATAGGAAGGAGGGAACACAATGGCCGGGAGATTGTTCCACAGCTTCACGGTACGGCAGAGATAAGAAGATGCGAACTTTTTGGTTCGTGCCCAGATAGGATTTACCGTAAAACTATGGCTCCGGAGCCCAGCGCGCGTGGTTCGGGTATGAAAAGGAGAGGAAGGTATTAACTAAGGTTATTTATTTGGCCAGAGCTTCGCCTTACAATACTTGTTAGATAATAAGTGCCTAGACTTCACAGACATCTTGCCTTTTAAAGGCCCATCTATATAAGTCAAAGCGATTACTATTTATACATAATACCGCAAAATAATTAAAGTAACACAAAAATAATAAAGTATGAACAAATTAATGTTATAGAACAATTTTATATAATTATCCTTATTTATGTATCTCTAATGTGTTCACTAATCTGTTTAGACATGTAGATCAGCGACATATAGCCTTTCATGGCCGAATTATGAAGTCAAAGAATATACTATTTATTATTCATAATGATCAAACTAATAATTCAATTCTATATAATGATATTCTTATTTACGTCTTATTAAAATCTATATAATAATTAATATTATTCTTATTTATGTATCTTTATTATGGTGGCGCTAGTTTCAATGTATCTCATAATATGGTGGCGCTAGTATCAATGTGTATCTCTAATATGATGGCGCTAGTGTCTATGTATATTTATAATATGGTGGCGCTAATATCAATGTTCCGGTCGTGTTGTAGTCACGTCTCTTGAATGTGATGCAGCGGCACCGGAGGTGGGTGCTAACATATGACAACCGCTAGGATGTGTGCAATGATTTACCATAAGGATTAGTGACCTTGTAAAAATTTTACTGTATAATCGCGTGTATAGTCTGACCGCAACCGCTGTATCGCGTCATAGTTACGCGAGCGCCGCGACGGGGGGCGAACGGACTGTCTGTGTCAGACGCACCTGACAATAGAATATCTAAAGATGGGTAGTGCGTTACGCATTTAGATTTTATACATCCATGAATTAAGAAATAATTTCATTTATATTGCTTCTTTACTTGTACTTATATATACTAATATTATAAAAGCTAAAGTTTGTAAGTTTGTGAGTTTATGACGTTGGGTAATCTCAGGAACTACTGGTCCGATTTGAACAATTCTTTGAGTGTTAGATAGCTCATTTATTGAGCAAGGTTGTAGGTTATATATCATCACGCTAAGACCAATAGGAGCGGAGCACCAATGAAGAATACTCCAAAATCGTGGGTTATTACTCTTGAGAGATTACGCTGTGTGTTAACATTAGCCCAAAGAAACTAGCTTCATGCGTACGAAGTCGCGGACAGAGGCTAGTCGTAAATATACTGCTTCCAATAATTGTGCCTTGATATCGTAAGATATGTTTGATACTACGAGTCTCATGTGAGTTCATGTTCTTCCCTCCCATTCACCACCACCCGTGAATACCTAAGGCGCGGTACAGCCGTTGCGGTCAGACTATACACGCGACTATACAGCGAAATTTTTATCGTTGTGGTGTTGTTGAAGGTCTTTGTCCAGTAAACGACTATTGGTTGAATGGATGGATGGTTAAATTGTGTAAAGTTCCAG
This sequence comes from Antheraea pernyi, assembly GCA_015888305.1. Taxonomy (NCBI): domain Eukaryota; kingdom Metazoa; phylum Arthropoda; class Insecta; order Lepidoptera; family Saturniidae; genus Antheraea; species Antheraea pernyi. The sequence goes on from MU159035.1 coordinate 180,453, forward strand.
CAATTCGGTACTATAACTCTGCCCTCCCAATACATTCTTGATAATTTAATGTATGTCCGGAAATTAGCGCGATCCGATAGCGTGTCCGCGATTTCGTAAAAATCTGACGTAATTTAAGTATTAGAAACAGTAACAAATTGGTAATCCCCTGTTTCAGACTCACCAAGACCAGCAAAAGTTAAGTTAGTTAGTTAGGTAATAGTGTTAGGTTTTATAACAAAGCCCATTACCGATTTGCCGGATAGCGAGTTCAAGCACCATGTCAATCGGGTTTTAATGTCTAAATCTAAAGGCTATTATAGGGTAGATCAATATGTGAACGATGATGGCATCTGGGAATCACGCCATTGGCTGTGCATCCTCCAAAAACGAATGTTCTTTAAAAACGTTCTCCAAAAACGGATCTATGGTTGTAAATATATGTTTCACTAGCTGACCCGTGCAACGTCGTCTGCAGGACGAGGATGTTGTTAACCGTGTCCCTACTGCCTATTTATTTTTAGACTAGCTGATTCCCGCGACTTCGTCTGCGTCGTTTATCAAATCAATTATTTTGTTATATCTCAAAGACTTTTTCCAATGTATTGTTATATTTCAACCAATTTACAAAAAATCTTGACAAATTACATACCGCAACCGTCCTCGTGAATCACTCTATCTTTTGAGTTTTTTGCGAACAGACAGACAGACGCGACGATGTATGCATACTTCTGTTTATATAGCATCCTCTAACGTAGCACATTAAGGGCTTCTACGACAAAAAAATCATTTTCTTTCTTATATTAACCAAAGCTGTAGTGACCCATCGGACCGTGACGTCTTCCAGGCGGTTGCTCGACAAGTTTCCCACGAACACCTGGGAGCGTGTTGAGATATCCGGGGCGTGGTCGAGTTTTATTATTTAATTATAAGCCACCTGCATACTCAGAAGTCCATTTCTCTCTATAAATAGTTTGGCGTACTGTTCTGATTCTAGTATGATTTAAATTGTGTCTAAAAGATGTGTAGAAACTCTCAAATAGTCATTTCACGTTGATAATATATTCACACGAATATTTGACAATGGGCAACTGGACTATAAGACTGTACACTGTAGTTATATGTAATTGAGGTTGTAACTGATAAGTACTAACCGAACACTATGACATGCCCTGTAACCATAGAATGTTAATATGATTTTTGATGTATAAAGATTTAACACCTAAATACAGATTAGCCATACTGCAAGCTTAAACGCTATATCAAGCTGGTTTTGGTGTTTGAAGATTATAATAGGGTGGATTAATACGTGAACGATGGCGATTTCTAGAATTGACTCCTTTCTGTGCATCCACTAACAACGATTGTGATGTGTAATGTATTTTAAGTATGTTAAAAAGATGAATCAGATCGAGTTTCTTGCCTTCTCGATGTTTGGGTTATTTACCGAACCGGTGGTAGTTTTGACGTTCATAAGCCCCTTACTAGGGCCTAAATAAAGCGTTCATTTGATTTGATTTGACATAATTAACAATTATGGTTAACACAGAGAATGCTTACTTGTACAAAGGTCGGTCTTGTGGCTAGATATTAAAGCTACTAGTAACAGTAATATAGTGAACGAAGACGAACGTAATTAGCTAAGTGTTGAGAGCGTGTTCGGACACAGCATCGATAGACGTAGCTTCAAATCGGTGAAGGGAAACATCGTAACGATACCATTTTTTTTTATTGTTGCACGGCAAAATGACTACACTCTGCCTGATGGTAAGCACAGTACAATCGCCGCCGTTATCATGCCGGCCTGCGAAAAGCTAGATATGCACAGGCTGATCCCGAAACGCGACCCGCAGAAGCAAATCACTATGACAGGCTTTTTCACCATATACATGGTGGTTGCGACCCAGTCAGGCTGTAAAACCCTACCACCCTGCTTCCGCCATTGCCTCGTTCGTTATTCAGCAGGGTGCACCACGTGCAGGTTGGATTGGATGTCTCAAGTCTTATAATGTTATTCGACACCCCTTACACCCCCTATATCATAGTGAGTAAGACTTTTTCTAAATACGCCTGGGTAGCTACCTCCCCCAAGATGAATATCTGTCACCAAGCACCTGTCGGTGTGTTCCTACAGCTGCATTTGACAGTCAGTTGCGTCTAGGCTTAGCGTTGTTACTATCATAGACCACAGTCATACAACAACAGATGAGATAGCGTGCAAACGCCTAAAGCCTATAAAGTACCAAAAAATAACACTAAGCTACAAAATTTGTTCTTTAAGGTGACAATATTACATAATTATTTAGAGAAACTGGAAATGTTTCTCGAAATATAGAAATGTCATTCTGCTTAACCGGTATTGAACGTAACTTGAAGATAAAACTACGCTACTTTCAAACACTTATGCAATAATAACAATGTGTAGTTTACTGTAATGTAATTAATTACAATTCTCGCATCATGAGAACTTCGCCTTCCCAACAAAATTAAACTTTCTTAATACATCATTCACATCCGGGATCGGTACGTTAAACGAGTTATTAAAAGTGTAAGAATAGGATAGTTTACGATAGAGCGAGAGAGCTGTCTATGCTGGGTTCATCGCACGAGAATTGTGGGACCTGTCCAACAGTGAACTTGTCTATATAAGTAATAAAATATAAGAACGGTTTCGTAAGTTCCTATAGTAAATAAATTTTCCGTTGGTGCATGTCATAACCGGAAGCGATTTGTCAATCAAAATTAGTAGTTTAATATCTATGAGTGCCAGCAGCCATAATTAATAACTTCTAGGACCACATCGATCTGCATATGTTTCCATATTGAGCCTCAAGTTTGGTGCAGACAAATATCAGGATAGGACTGAAGCATGATGGAAAGGCTTTGGAAAATGCTCACATAGCTATCTGCTGTCCTTAAGCACCTACAGATATGTTTCGACAGATTCAGTTAAAAGCTAGTCTACCTCAAGATTTCCTTTATTTTTGACAATCAATCTTCTGCATTACTATTGCCATTATCGAGTAGGTAATAATTATTACAAATGTCTTGTGATAATTTCAATGTTCTACCAAGATTGCGGCCCCTTGTTTAGAACTATCCAAGGAGTTTTTGTGGCATCTCAGAACTCATGCTCCATGGTATTAGTTCCAATCCACTTCACTTGCTCACAGTAACCAAACTATATTACGTAAAGCATCACCAATATTACAAAATACGAGTATAGACTCAAATAATACAAAATTATGAATAAAATATAAAATCCACTACATTATTTATTTTTTCTTCCTCAAGGTTTAACATGCTAGGTAGACCAATTTATAACTTATCAAATGAGATTACGGTCAGATGGGATAATTATAAAGTTCAATAAAAGCAATTTAATTTTGTTCAAATGTTAATGCAACAGGTACAACAGTTTTAGATGTGAAAAGGTTACAAATATATAAAGTAACATTCTCATATATAATGCAAAGATGAGAATAATTAACGGGATTTCATCAGAGTATTGCAAACTTCTAATTATTCACGTTTTTTATATCAAATATATATACATCTTTTTTAAATAAATCACTACCCAATAAGGTAACTTAGCCCGATGTATTTTACTCCACTTTTTATATAAGAGCTTGGATAAGATTATATTACGTATGCTTGGCTTTCACAATTCCTATAAAAGGAACGGATGACACATAATACATAAATAACCAAGAAATGTAACACGTAGAGATATAAAGAACAAATTTAAGTTAGATTTTACAGATAGTGTTAACAGTATATCATAAAGCTTAGAATAGCCATCGTTACCTAATTAAATAATGTTAATTTTTATTGAAATTAGCTCAAAAACACCCATAATTATCACAATGACCATTACGTGTACTTTATTAACTCAATTCCTAGCTTATCTCAATAGTGCTTAATCCACTTTTTTCTTATATTTACGACTTATAAAAGTGTGTGACTGTATAATTATAGTATGATTATACAGTTTATTACTTTTTAACAATCTTCTTTATTCGTACCTCTCCGGTTATCTAAACAGAGGATGATCGCATCCGCGCCTCGGAAACTATCGATCACGACGTTGCAGATGGACGGTTACCTTCGCTTCCGCAGACCCGCAGCGGCCTCCTCGACAGCCTCTCAAACCTAGGTTTTAATCCATGGAAGTGACACCCTCAACCACAGTACTAGCGTGACACAGTGGCAACGCGTTCACTAGCTAACCCACACCACATTGTACACTTGTGCATAGTCGATGCATGGGTCCTGTAAAGGACCATTATTTTTCTATTTCTTTTGTTGATTAGATACTTTTAGCCAAAAGGATAAGATTCGAAATACACGTTCGTGAGGGATAAATAAAGGGTACGCACGTATATCTCACTAACGTATACAAGTGTGATTGTTAGCTTAGCTCACTTGGATAGTTAAGCTCGTTTCGCGATATTACATAAAAGGCTCAAGCCAAGGTTCAGTCGTTTTTTCACCCTTGAGCTTATTGCCGGTAGCTGTTGAGCTAACAACGTGTAATCTAATTCGAAAAAAAATCTTGTTACAATAACGTATTCATTAGTATCATTAGTAGGTTTAATCGATACGTATAATATGGATGTAAATCCAACTAACATGTCTGTACTTTATAGATTTTTGTGAAAAAAATTGTTGTAGGTATCTTGGAATGTGACCAGGGCGTCGGAGTTAGCTTCCGTTAGCCCGGTTCCCTGGTCCACACACATGCGCTAGTCGGCAGTGGAGTTTTAGCCAGTAGGAGTCTGGCATGACCCTCTCACTGTCCCCCGGCAGTGGGAGTTGTATCCAATGTAGGATTTCTCCACTTACAAAAAAAAAGAAAAAAAAAGGTGTCTTGGAATAAGTAATAAAACCATTTCAATACTTTTTAGAAATGTCTATCTGTCTGTCTGATTGTTTGTTTGAACACACATCAATGTTAAAATATTGCATAAAGAATATCCTCGAGTGTCATTGGAGTAAGTTTAGTCACGGTTTAAATAAAATCGAGTCACTCTATCAAAAGTTATTATAATTTTAATGACGACGCGACTTAAATACGAGAGAAAAGTATATAAGTAAATAGGCTTATATTCAGATTATTTTATTAGTCTTTGTTTCTTTTACATTAAGTTCCACGCGGACAGAGTCGCGGGCACAGCTAGTTTTAATATATTTTAAAGTTACGGTCGCTCGACGTTCATCTGTTAGGTCACGCATATATTCACGAAGTGACGAAGAATGCGCATTCGACCCGAGATCCGGCTCCTGTGCATGAGTATTGTTTATGTCCTTGTTTCGGCTTAGTACGTTACGCTGCCCGAATGCGGTTGTTTATATTACGATTGAGTGTGGTAGTTTAACAAATATTCGACGTGATTCTTTAAATTGGCATAACTTTTTTATTTATGAACCGATTGACATGAAACAAACACTAAATGTTAAGTGAACCTTACCACGATATATCAGTGAAAACCACATCTAAATCGGATAAGGCGTTTCTGAGATTAGCGTGCACAAACGCACAGACAAACAGACAAACAGACAAAAATTCTAAAAATCATTGTTTTGGGTTCTATTGCATTTATAAAGACCCCTAATAATAGTTTTTGTCATATATACTTCATGTACAGACAGCGGTCAGTTACATTTTTATTATATGTATAGATGAAAAGATAAACCCGATCGAGATTTTTGCCGGTTCTTGTCGGTTATTTTTTCGAACTAGCGGTAGCTTTGACGTTCGTAAGCACCTTCTCAGGGCCTAAAATGAGAAAAGTATTTATGATTTAAAAAAAAAGTAATACATACTTCTGAAATGCTTTTTTTTCCATCAAGTAGAAGTTATCCTTGGTTTACGAACACAAACGCTTAGCAATAGGTACCACTGAAGGTTGACCTTCGGAAATCAATAACGTATGTCTTGCTATTTCAATAGCACCCATTATATAACATCGTATACGTTTGTTGCGGATGTTTTACTGAAGGGAGGACTTCTTTAGGCGTGTTGAGCGGTATTTTTGGTAGGAGATAACTTTATAATTTCGCGTCATGACATGCTACGTAAGCATGACTGGCCGTAATTTTTGCGTCAGACTAACGACACGTAGTATAGGGGCCTGTGTATATGTAATATTGATATTTTGCATCTCATCATACGTTTGATTGATTATTAGATTTTATATGTATATAATTATTGCTACGAGTGTCAATAGATATGAAAACCACATTAATGTTAATAATTTCAATAGACAAATCCTGAAATTTAAATATTGCCATTCACACTATAATTAATATGAAAATTCAAAAGAGAAAACATTTATATCATTGTTTTAAGTTTCCACTTCTGTTGGCAGTCCTTATAACTGTCTCGACTTATTTTGATCGCACTAGCTTCGCTTGGGTGCTAAATAAGGTGATGTAAGAGTGTAAGCGTTTAGATGTTTGTTTTTGGTGCTTTATTTACAGTTGCAGTTACGTTATGTTAATTTACCACCACCGTCCATAGACACCAGGGGAGTCGAAAGTAAGAAGAGACATTTACGCAGGAAGCATGACAGCGACGACCGCCGGAGGAGGGCGTATCTCTCGGTGGTCGCCGTTTGTTTTGGATTGTACTGTGCTTACCATCAGGCACAGTGCAGTCACTTTGCCGTGCTAAAATAAAAAGAAAAAAAGTGCGTTCTCAGCCTGTGTTTGGGGGACAGGTAGGGAGGGGGAGACGAGAGAGTGGGGAGGTGGGCCTCACTCACCGAATGGAACGTAACGATGCAAGCAAGCACTGTTACTTCACGTCGGTGTTAGTGAAAATCTTCAGACGAATAAAATTGTTGTGTTGTGCAACTTTAAATTCCTTATCCCTTCTGCTTCCCTTTAAGAATCAAATTATATTGACACTTCGCCGCTGCTACACCGTATACGCTTAGAATATCTTAGCTATGGCCGCTACTGTCGGCGTGGAACGTAATGTAAAAAAAACAGTGACTAATAAATTTATCTAAATGTATTAAGTCCATTTATTTACCCACATTTTTCTCGTACTTAAGTTACATCTATCTATCTATATCTATACATATAATAAAAGGCTAACGGGATGAAATCTGTACATTAAATATTTTATGGGTATTTCTCTGTAAGCTCGTACAGGTCCCATACAAATGCTGCTAAAAAACTGTGTCCTATTTCGAAGAAAATTAACTATTATTTCAATTAGATTAGGAGGCCCACTGAATTTATACGTATTTTCTGAGTTATTAGCGATTTTCCAAAAAATCATGATAGGGGACTGTTTGAGGCATCAGAGGACTGTTTTGAACGTGACAGGTGGCTGGTAAGAGAGACAGAGGATTGTTGTACTTAAAAAAAATCATTTAACGTTAATCAAACATTTATTGTTTTTAGACATATTTTCGTATCAATAATCAACAAAGTTTCTTTATAAAAAAGAATACAAAATGTAACTATCTTTATACATTCATATCAAAAATTTAACCCTTAGTGCTAGAAACATTTTGTACTCACTGAGATCAACATAAAGTCTTATAGTTTATAATATTAATCATTAAATGAAACACGTACTATTGTTAATATTATTAATAGAATTTAAGCATTCATAACAAAAACTTAACCTTAAGTGCTAGAAACATTTTGTACTCACTGAGATAAATATAGTCTTATTAATAATATCAATCATTAAATGTTTTATGCAGTATTCATTAAAATGCTTACTATTATTAAAATAATGATCAGTAAAATCTTTTCTCTCAAATATATGATATTTCAACTGAGATCTCCAATGAAATCCTAAGGATTTTTCTAAATCAAATAAGGCGCATAAGTTAGCGTTGGAAAACGTTTACTTGAGTAGAAAACGAATAAAATATTCCATTTCCCTTCAAAATAAAGTTAGGATTATCCAACTTTTGGACCAGTTGATCAAATGACACGTCCATTGCTGCCCATTATATATTCGATTAATTAATAAACTGTACAAAAGTGGAATCAATTATTGCTCGGAGTGTCAACGAATGATTATAATTTCAATTTACAAATTGTGAAATTTAAATAATTCAAACTATGATTGCCTTTAAAGTTCAAAAAAGAACAGTTATTCCATTGTTTTGGGTTTTCACTTCTGTCAGCAATCCTCATGACTGCTTCGACTTCTTTTTCTTTTGTTCTTACATTATTTATAGGTTCAATAATAGTCCGTACCCCATACAGTGGAAATTCATATATTAGTTTTATTTTCTCATCCATGCAATAATAGATTATTCGTTAGTGGGTTCAAACACCGCTTCGATCGATCTATGGTCGAATCCTTCACGGCGTTTTGGCCCGGTCCAAGCGAGGAGCATAGGAAGAACCCTTCCTAAGAAGTGGGTCCCCGTTTCTACACATATATATCACATTCGTGTGTCTGTTTATTTTACTTTTAAGAAAACATAAGAGATAAGAAATTTACGCAAAAACTACTAGACCGATTTTCACGAAATTCTGTAAGGTAGTTGTTTACACACCGATATAACATACTAGCTTCTACCCTTGAC
>MU159035.1:194817-230280 GCA_015888305.1 Antheraea pernyi
TTTTAAATAATTTTCGAATGTTTTGTTTTTCCCTAGCTTTGGAACGCCACTAAAACATCAAATTAGTATTTTTATTATTAACAATGATGTAATTTTTTTATAAATAAAAAAGTTAGCGATAATTGTTGCAGCACCTGTTATAGACGCATGTATTCAAAATGGCGTCACTCCCAAGTCATATGTTTACGTTTAATGCTTTTTTTTCATTGTTTACGGTGAAATCATAATATCATAATGGTTAATAAAATGAAATATGTTCTTTGCAATGGAAAAAATAAAATGGTTTGAAATTAATTAGTTTTATTTATAAAGAATATCATCGGGCACATTATTGTCAATAACAAAATTATCTGGCAGTGATAAATTCATGTTTTTAATAACGTTTAAAAAGAAAGTTTTACTGAAAAAAAGTTTCCTAATCAATATTTTTACCTGTAAAGGTGTGATGCATATTAATAAAGATAACGTTTCGTGTCAACCAGGTATCCTATTGTTTGGAAGACCATAACGAAAGATAATATATAAAAAAAAACATTAAACGTAAACATATGATTTGGGAGTGACGCCATTTTGAATACATGCGTCTATAATAGGTGCTGCCACAATTATCGCTAATTTACTTTTTCTTTTTTTTTAAATTACAACTGATACATTATTGAAAATTATTTTAAAATCAATATCTATGCCCGTTAAGGTTCGATATGCACTAATAAACGCAACGTTTACCGGAAGCCAAGTAGCCCGCACGTTGTTCGGAAGAACATAAAGATATAAAAAAACTGGCTTATTTAAAATCGCTCTCGAAACCGTTGCTAGCTCTTAGACGAATAGTTATAGGCAAATGACAGTTGACGCGTTGCTCATATCTTTTTCATATTTATATTTTTCGTCAATACAATGGAGTGTGAAAAGTTTGAATACAAGTAGAAGATAGTTATGATAAAGAAAGTGGTAGAGATAATTATTTAATTTTATTTTTACGTATTGTGTATGTGCAGAGTCTATGTACAGTAGGTTAGGTATCCTGACAGAGAAAAAGAGAGAGATCGTATATGTAATATCTACGCATAAAACTTTAATTTCAATAGCAAACCGACTCAAGGATTAGTTATTGATAAATTAACTTTTATTAACTTGATTATCCGAGATCACACATTGTTTAATTTATCATTATTTTATTTTATAAATATATTTTATCGTTTAATTTACAATTTAACTCTATCAACTTGATATTTTATAATGTAAACTTTAAAAGTACTCAGAGTACATACTAATAAAATGTAAAGTTGGAAATTTTATCTTGATTTGTTTACCTTCTAAATACTTTCTTAAAGATTATCGGATTTTAATTCAATTATCCGTTCTTTACCTCTACAGTTTTTACGCAGTTTTATTACCCCATAATATCACTACCTATTATAAAACAAAGTCCTCTGCCACGTTTGTCTGTCTGTTCGCGATAAACTCAAAAACCACTGAACGGATTTTAATGCGGTTTAGTGGACACAGTGGACGCAGTGATTCATGAGGAAGGTTTTGGTATATGATTTGTTAAGGTTTTTTATTATCAGGGCGGGACAACGTCCGCTGGGGCTTTATTAAGTAATAAAATACATTATTAGAAATGTCTGTATATCTGTTCGCCTGTACACGCATCACTGCTAAAGCACTGCGTTCACAATGGAACCTTTTCAAAAAAAATCATAAGGCGTATCTTCGAGTAACATTTGGATTCATTAAAATCGATTCACTATATCAAAAGTTATTGTAATTTTAATAACGACTAGCTGACCAGTGCGACTCAAATGTTACTCGAAGATACGCCTTATGATTTTTTTTGAAAAGGTTCCATTGTGAACGCAGTGCTTTAGCAGTGATGCGTGTACAGGCGAACAGATATACAGACATTTCTAATAATGTATTTTATTACTTAATAAAGCCCCAGCGGACGTTGTCCCGCCCTGATAATAAAAAACCTTAACAAATCATATACCAAAACCTTCCTCATGAATCACTGCGTCCACTGTGTCCACTAAACCGCATTAAAATCCGTTCAGTGGTTTTTGAGTTTATCGCGAACAGACAGACAAACGTGGCAGAGGACTTTGTTTTATAATAGGTAGTGATATTATGGGGTAATAAAACTGCGTAAAAACTGTAGAGGTAAAGAACGGATAATTGAATTAAAATCCGATAATCTTTAAGAAAGTATTTAGAAGGTAAACAAATCAAGATAAAATTTCCAACTTTACATTTTATTAGTATGTACTCTGAGTACTTTTAAATATAATATTATAATTGACAGAACATGTGCACCGTAAAAAAAACTGGAATTGAAAAAGAGATTCAAAATTAAAACGTGGCGCCATCTATGAGATGTGTATAGTAGTCGGTCCTACAGTCTCCATTCAACAAACTAATTTAAAACACCATCTTTTCAAGGCTGACGAAACTAACAGTTAATAACAATAATCAATATTGACAATAATTGAATTTGTAATTTAAAATATTTAAGGCATTAATCGAAATATAAATTGTTTTATACTATGTAATGATTCTTAGACTGCTGCAACAATGTTTTTTCACGAAAATCGAAAAATTACAATTCATACCGTGTTATTACAAAAAAGTTAAATACGTAAATACTGGGTTTAACTTCCTAAAAAATGCACCACGCTCGCCTTAGGTAAGTTAGCGTCATCCTTTTTCGCAAGTCTAACCTGACGTAACCAAAGCGAGACAAAAGAGCAAGATGGCGAACATTCAGCGACGGCGGTGCATTTAATATGAGACCTTTTTAAAGCCAGGGTTCAATACATATTTAACTTTTTTGTAATAACACCGTTTAGGTTTGCATTGTTATTATATGTACAGATAGATAGTATATTTTTATACGTACTGACAAATTATTGCCCTCCCTCCTATCCACCCTTACGACCCACCACTTCGCTCAGTTCTGGCGCGTACAACGTCCGTGGGTGTCACGGCATATCGATTTTATTCTATAATTATCACAATGAATCAGTCTGAACGATATAAACTCCCACTTAATATGTGGGGTTTTGGAAACGCTTTACTGTTTTTTCTTTCGAACAGACTACGGTATTGCCCTAACTAGGCCTTTACACCCTCACCGTACTACAACGTGCCACTGCTTGTTAATGCTTGGTTAATAATTAAAACAAATAAACAATTCATTATATGTTATAACTTTTATTTACTAAATTGTACTATTCTCAAATTATAATCTACAAGCTTCTGTATATTTGTTAAAAAGATAAACTAGATCCAGTTTCTTGCCGGTTCTTCTCGATGAGTGGGTTGTTTGTCCGAACCGCTGGTAGTTCTGACGTTCCTAAGTGCCTTCTTAGGGCCTAAATTGAATAGTGTTTTTGATTTTGATCTGTTCGCGACTTCGTCCTTACGAATAGTTACTTTGGGCTATCGCTAACTTTAACCCGCGACTTCGTTTACGTAGACTGTGAAAATATTTTTAAACTAGTCGTGACTGCGACTTCGTCCGCGTAAAACCTTATATAAAAAACAACGATCAATAAAGTCATCTGAATGTATTAACTCAAGTCACGTTGTCATTAAAAGTACAACAACTGTCTTACGATTTTCTTGAAAAGGTTCTATCATGAACGCAGTACTTTAGCAGTGATGCGTGTTCATATAAACAGACAGACAGATATTTCTAAAATTGATCAAAAGGTATTTTATATTACTATATATTTATTACTTATTTTTTTATTACCTTCAACAATTTCTTTTACAAAGAACTAAAAGTACAGACACGTTAGATTTACATTCTTAGTACATGTATAGATATATATTTTATATGTATAGAAGGTATAGTATAGAGCATGAAGAGTCCGTGTATGGGCCCGTATACGACGGTAGAGTAATGGGTATGCAGACCGCTACGAACGACCGCGTAAAGACGAAAAGTAGGACACGGAAATTATACAGAGCGACTATTTAGTCGCTTGCATTATCTTTACAGGATGATCATCAGTTGATTCTCGTTCTAAATCAATTTAAAAAATAGGTACTTAATATTTGACCTAATTATCTCCGGAAACGCAAAACTGATATACACTCAACATCAGGTTATTTACGCAAAAACGAACTAGTGTAATAAATGAATCACGCCCTGACGCGCAGTCCAACCCGCGCTCCTGCACCTCGGCTTGCGCCCCCGTTCCCATTGTTCGGCCGTGCGACGTTCCTACGATAAGCAGTTACGTAATGATTAATCTTGGAAAGGGCCCCTTTAAAGTTGTTAATTGTACCTAGGCCTTTACGTTTAAAAGTATAATTCCCATACTTTTAAAAGTTTTAGAACAAACTTTAACTAAGGTTCTCTTTGTTGTTTATTAGTATTTGTATTGATATTTTTATTTTATATGTTAAATGTGACTATGAACTACCACAGGTTTGAAGGATTAAGCATTTAAGCCTTCACCTGGTATAGAAACACATACCTATCTCATTTTCTCACAGCCTAAAACCTACATATACATTTATAACTCTCTCTTTCATTACACATTTTCAGTTCATAGATTTTATTCACACCGACCGAAAAAAAGGTTAACTTGAGAAATAAAGTCTTCCGATATTGTCACAGGAGTTGTCAAAACTGGATAGCCAGCTGTTCGGGACGTCGGCACCGCCATCATCAGCTGTACCTCTGTCATGCTCCATCGATATACCGACAGACACTATGCCCGAGGTGAGTCAAATTAATGCTAATATATAAATACTAATTATAAAGTTAAGGTGTTTGTTTGGTTGAACGCGCTAATCCCAGGAACTACAGGTCCGATTTGAAAAAAAAAATCAATTAGCTCATTTATCGAGGAAGGCTAAGGCCTACACGTTAAGACCAATAAGAGCGGAACATCAATGAAGAATGTCTCAATATCAGATTTGTTTAACCTTAGCTCAAAGTAACTATTCCACGGGAATGAAGTCGCGGCCAGAAGTTATTAATATATAATTATTTATTTATTGAAATTTAAAAAAAAACACTCACGGTAGTCGTAATAAGTGTCGGCAAAAGTGAAGACGGAAGTAAATTGTATTCAGTTTTGAATTTTTTTTATATCATAGGAGGCAAACGAACAGGTGGGTCACCTGCTGTTAAGCGATCAACACCGTCCATAGACACTTGCAACACCAGGGGAGTCGCAAGTGCGTTGCCATCCTTTGTTCGGGGGGAGGGGGAGGAAGGGAAGGGGAGAAGGAGAAGAGGATGGGAGGTGGGCCTTCCACGCTCTCACTGACCGAACGAAACGCAACAATGCAAGCACTGTTACTTCATGTCGGTTTTCTGTGAGAGGGTGGTACTACCCCGGGAGACCAGCTTCAGCGTGGCTCTACCACCTACAATTTAATTTAATTGTAAATTTTTAAATTAATTATGATGTGAATTATTTAACGCTCATAATTTGCAAATTGAAATGATTATCATTAGTCTGTCTGTCACATCTAAACGCCAAGCTCCGAATAAAAATAATATACTTTCTCATACAGTTTATTAATTTATCAAACATATGACGGGCTGCACAATCTCAATACAAAATATCAATGTTAGATGTACACAGGCTCTTACACTACGCTATGCTGACGCAAGCCACTCGAGCACAATATGGCCGGTCACGCTTACAAGCATGTCATGACGCAAAGTTATAATTTTGGTAGAGCCACGCTGAAACTATTACTGTTTTCAACATGAATGGGTCGGCTCGCTCGGGGTAGTACCACCCTCTCATAGAAAATCGACGTGAAGTAACATTGCTTGCATTGTTGCGTTTCGTTCGGTTAGTGAGAGCGCCGGAGGCCCACCTACGCTCCCCTTTCCTCTCTCCTCTCCCTTTCCCTCCCTTTAACCCTTCCCCCCAAAGGGTGGCAATACACTTTCGACTCCTCTGGTGTTATTAGCGTCCATGGACGGTGGTGATCACTTGACATCGGGTGACCCAACTGTTCGTTTGCCAACTATGACATAAACAAAAAATCTCCTGCAAAAAAATACTGCTCTACGCGCCTAAAGATGTTCTCACTTCAGAAATATCAAACATTTACGAATCGTATCTCCAGCTCACAATGTATATAGTATGATACTTGGGCCGATAGATGGCGTGAAAATAAAACTAATCGTGACGTTATGAGACATTGATTTCGCCTGATGGCGCCTTATTTACAATGATTTTCAGTTACAGACACACCTCTCGCCGGATAAAGCCGGCTCCCTGTTGTCGGTGCAATCAGCCCCTCCAGAACAGAGGGAGAGACCAGCAAGCCTCCTCCTCGAGTTGCCATTAGCGACGGTGAGTGCTTTACTACTTCCTTAGTAATTATATACTTAAATATTTCAATTTGTACTACCACATAGAAAGTTTTTAGTCAAAACCAGATATATATTTATATTTTATTCGCTACTAGTTTCATACTTGTATAATATAAATAGAAATTCATATATATGAGGTGTATAACTTTGCTTCCTCCGTTTTTTTTCTGGAATTGATAAGTTATTGCAAAAAATTGCTTACACGTGTATTATCCAAAATATTTTTCGTCGCTAGCAACAACTTTTGTCGAGCTCTTCAGCAATTTTCGGATCCTTTCTAAAAAAAAGAAAGCGTCATTCGACGCAATCCATTTTTCGTTTTGTTCGTACAAGTTAAAACGTTGATCAGGCAGGTCATGTGCCAAAGAACGAAACAGATGGTAATCGGAAGGAATGACCTCTGGAGAGTACGTCGGGTGGGGTAAGACCTCCCACCTTAGAGTTAGCAAGTATTTCTTGACCACTCTTGCGACGTGTGGCCAGTATTGTCATGCGAGAGGATGAATTGAATTATGCACATGACCCTGAAGCGTTTTGGAGTGACTTATAGAGTAGCTTCTAGTGATTCTGCTAGATCTTCTTGCATCTGGCACGAATATTCATTGGGGAGTCTTTGAATCTTTTTTGTCTCCTGTCACCGTGCTTATCTTGACTTAGAAACCACCACTTTTGAAACATGTGAATAACTCACGAAATATTCTGTCACTCGAGCCTGCTATTTGAAAGCATTCGATGAGCAGCAACTGTCGATTTTTTTAAATGGAAACAGAAAATCAAAGCTTAAATACTAAGAGTAATTCCAAAATGCAAACAAGTTTCACCAATGTGGCGATGTAGATACGGTTACAGATGTCCAAAGTCAATTAGTGATATCTCTAATCTAGGTATTGCAGCCACCCCTGGCCGATGCAGCTATCTATCGGATAACGGCGGAAGCAAAGTTGTACACCTAATATATAAAATGATTATAACACATCTGTGCAAAACTTTAAACATTTTCTTCAAGAATGACCCAGGTTTAGCACGAAGAGACTAAGGCATATAATGTTTTGTGATAATCTTCGTATATGTCCATTCGATCTTCTGGACTTGATGGAGAAGGAGTCTGTAATCAAATCGTTCAATAATTTTGTCAAGCATGTCAGTGCTAATCTTAAAACATTTAACGGACGTTGAAATTACCACGACTGACTTGCATCTAAATCATGACTGACAAATCTTGGCGATTTTTATATAATGTTCATGCAACACGTCAAGGGAGTGAGTAGTGAATCGTATCAAATTGCGATCACTCCTCTTTCCCTTATATTGCCAATTTCAAATGATCTCTGTGCGAAAGTAACAAAATTGGAAAAAATAGGATATTGAATTTTTCTTGTGGAGTATTATATAGGTTTATAAAAAGAAAGAAACTATAGTTTGTAGGTAACTTTAGTATAACAAAACTTAAGGGAATTAGAAAATATTCCTTATACCGAGAAATACCTTACAATGAGGTTTGATATATAGAGGTTAGGTTGGACTACGATTAGTTTTAACAAGGTAAGAAAATCTCTTTGTTAGCCACAATATTACGTAGATACCCATCAGCTTACCCTCTTAAAGCAAAAGTTTTAAGTAACACATTTTTCGTTTCTCAGTCATTGCAATTTTAAAACTAAGACCAATTACAAACAATAATGACTATCTTATGACGAATTTATCTTACCTAAACCTGTCGAAACGTGAGTTATTTTGAAATTAAATGGGAGTAATAACTTTGTATTTATATTCTACAATTGAGTGGTTATATTTCAAAATTAGCTAAATCCAATTTCAATTGTTCATATAACACTGAATATCAAATTTTGCCGTCCATAAAGTTTTTAGTTTTTGTTTTATTCTCTTCATATTTGACATTTACAACATTTGATGTGTTTGAAAAATAACGTAAACGTAACTACTAAGATTGAATTTAACTTATTTTGAAACGTGACGACACAGTTATTAAAAGTCAGTTATTAGATAAGTGATTTTTCATAAATGTATTAGTAATGTAAAGATATATTTTGCTGTTCTTACTGTAGTGATTTCGAAAAATTAGTTAATTCGATAAATTTGTTATATTAAGGCTCATTATATTAGAGTTACATTGTATCATATTATTTTTTTAAAGTGAGGTTCCGCATAATGTTACACCGTACAGTACAAGCAATTCGTCAATCTAAATGTCTTATAAAAAAAAAATCCCAATCTGACTATGCTATTTACATGGCAAGGCCTTTACAGCTTCACCGACTACTTATTAAAAGTCCAAGTTTAATATTAATTTATAGTCTGATCACAACCGCTTTATTGCGCCATAGGTATGCGTGGGAAGGTGAGGATCAAGAAGGAAAGAGCATCAACTCACACGAGATTCCTAGTGTCAGACAGATCTCACGATATCAATGCACAATTTTTTGAAGCTGTATATTTACGTGTATAATAATATCCAATCGCTGTTTTAGTCCAATATCTAGATAAGTACAAATAAATAACCAATATAAATGAGATGAAACTTTAATTCTATTCTAATAAAATCTCAACGCATAAAATACGAACTATCTTTAGATATTTTACATTTTACCTCACGTGCGTCTGATACAGAGAGTCCGTTCGCCCCCCGTCTCGCCGCTCGCGTACCTATGGCGCGGTACAGCGGCTGCGGTCAAACTATGTCTTCTGTTGTCAAATAAATGAATAACGCCAGTATTGTCTATGTTACAGCAAGTTGGTGCTTATTTGTCCGCGATGTCACCAACAGAGCAGGAGGAAGACTCCCTCCTGACACTGTCTTCGGTGACAGCGCGTCCTTTGCTGGCAGCATCAAGGAAACTGCGTCCCCAACAGGATTCCGCTGAGTTAGTTTTTGCTTCACTGGACTGTTACCTAAAAACTGTTACTGGTCTTGTATAATGTTCCAATAATGTGGGTGCATAATAAGTTTACACACTAGCATCAGTAATAGGATAGCCAAAATGGTCACAAGTAAACTATATGATTCCAGAAGCATCAGCCCTCCAGATGGGGGCTACGGCTGGGTTGTGGTGTTCGGCGCTTTCATGGTGCAGTTTTGGGTCGCTGGGCTTTTTAAATCCTACGGAGTACTTTATGTTGAGATTATGGAAACATTCCCGGATTCTTCAGAGTCGGTCGCTTCTTGGATACCGGCCGCGTTGTCTACACTTTGTTTGGCTTTGGGTAAGTATCAGCAAGATTCATTTTATCTTTTATTGTTCTGTATATTATAAAACAACGTGGTTTTTCGTGTCTGTCCGTGTGTTTTCTTAGTTCATCTAAACTACGCAACAGATCTTCATATGGTTTTCACAATTGTTTAGAGAAATTCTCCCAGAGGGTTTGAAGTGACGATGGCTTTGTTGATAGCGTGTTCGGGAACCGCTTCGATGAACGTAGGTTCTAATCTTTGCGACCGAATCGAAGCTTTCGGTGAAGGAAGACTAGTCCTAAATGCGCCTGGTTAACTATTTGAAAATTTGTCGCCAAGTACCTATTGGTGTGTTGCGACACACGCACTTGAGAGCCAGTCCCTCCTAGGTTTGTCGTAACTCAGTCCTCGAGAAGAACCGGCAAGAATCTCTATTTCGAGATGTGAACAATGGTGATGTCTGAAACACCTCTCTCAGTGCATACACCAAAAACGAGTTTAACGTTAAAGTATTTTAAATATATATATGTTGGAAAGATAAACCAGATTGTGTTTGTTGCCGGTTCTTCTCGATGAGTGGTTGGTTTGTCCGAACCGGTGGTAGTTTTGACGTTCATAAGCGCCTTCTCACGGCCTAATTTAAATAAAGTGTTTATGATTTTAATTTATGTATACATAGGTATATGCAATGATATTATAACTAAAAAACTGGATACGTTACCTATATGATATTTTGACAAACACACATACGACTTATATGTATAAAAGTTTTTAATCATATCATTGTATATAT
Organism: Antheraea pernyi; assembly: GCA_015888305.1. Taxonomy (NCBI): domain Eukaryota; kingdom Metazoa; phylum Arthropoda; class Insecta; order Lepidoptera; family Saturniidae; genus Antheraea; species Antheraea pernyi. Next base: position 205,156 of record MU159035.1, read on the forward strand.
ATGTCAAAAAATAATTTTGACAACCCTTAACTATTTATGCCCGAACAATATATCTCTCTTCCCAAAGAATATGCAAGCGAAGGGGCTGTTTAAGTATAATGTAAGCAGATTTTTTGTAATTTCTGACACCAAACCCCACTCCCTCACTGGTTTTTTTCTTTTTTTATATCATGGGTCACCTGATGTTAAGTGATTACCACCGTCCATACCGTCCATAGACACTTGCAACACCAGAAGAGTCGTAAAGTGCGTTGCCATCCTTTGTTTGGGGAAGGGGGAGTGGAAAAGGGGGGAGGGGGAGGGGAGGTGAGATGTCTGGCGCTCTCACTGACCGAACGAAATGCAACAATGCAAGCACTGTTACTTCACGTCGGTGTTTCTGTGGGACGGGTGGTAGTACCTCGGATGAACCGACCCATTCATGCTGAAACCAGTAATAGCTTCAGCGTGGCTCTACTACCTGCTAGCCTAGTCTGCAAAACTAAGCAATGCTCTTTCCCCCCCTTCAATACTTACGTAAACATTTATGGCTGACGTAATCATCACCCAGACCCCCCACCCTCATCAGTACCTAAATAATTCTCGAGTGGGCTCGAAGCTGTGGGTAGATACTAGTTAATAATGCTTGTCCACAGCTCCACTGTCGTCAGCGCTTTGTGAGAAATACTCATGCCGCTTGGTTGTGTTCGTCGGAGGATTATTCTGCGCAACAGGTCTGGCTTTATCCTTCTTCAGCACTGGACTCCTACATCTCCTGTTAACTTTTGGCGTTATGACTGGTGAGAGAAATCATTCCGGCCTTCTCTTATTTTTTATTATAGCACGGCAAAATGACTGTAGTGTGGCTGATGGTAAGCACAGTACAATCCAAAAAAAATGGCGAACACCGAGAGGCATACTATCCATAGCCGGTAGCCGCTGTCATACCAGCCTGCGAATAGCTGGATATGCATAGGCTGATCCTGAAACGCGACCCACAGAAGCGAATCACTATGACGTGCTTTTTCGCCATATACATGGTGGTTGCGACCCAGTCAGGCTGTAGAACCCCACCACCCCGCTTTCGCCATTGCCTCGTTCGTTATTCAGTCGGGTATACCCCGTGCAGGTGAGGTTGGCTTGGGTGTCACAAGTTTTAGATGTTATCTGACACCCCGCGACACCCCAACGCTGAACTCCGAAACTAGTCAACCGATCTTCAGGAAACTTTGGCATTTATGTATAATTTGGTACAACTTGAAATATATGACAATTTATATTTCGATTAATGCCCTAAATATTTTAAATTACAAATCAAATGATTGTTGAACTTGATTATTGTTATTAATTGTTAGTTTCGTCAATCTTGAACAGATGGCGCTTTAAATTAGTTTGTTGCATGGAAACTGTAGGACCAACTGCTATACACACCTCATAGATGGCGCCACGTTTTAATTTTCAATTTCTTTTTCAATTTCAGTTTATTTTACGGAGCACGTGTTCTTTTAATTATTATATTTAAAAGTACTCAGAGTACATACAAATCTTTATATATAAATTTCTTTTGTACGTGTGTATGTCACTGAACCCCTCTTAAACGGCTAGACCGATTTTGATGAAATTTTGGATGTTCCAGTGGATCCAAGAATGGTTTAGATTCACAATTGGACCCGTTAGGTGGCGCTGCGGTTGAAGTTTAGATTTTTTTATTATCAAGGCTGGACAAAGTCCGTCCGGCCCGTTAGCATATTATATGTTATGTGTTGTGTTTTATATTATCTCATATATAACAATTCGTATAAGTATATTGCTGAAAACTTTATAATTATGTATTCCAGGTATCGGTGGTGGGCTTTCTACAACTCCTGGGATTGTAATCGTCTCTCAGTACTTCGACAAACACAGGTCAGTTTATGGAAATTCACAAGTTAACTTTCCTTTGTAGTTGTAAAAAAAGTATAGTATGAAATGCTATCATTTTAATTAGTTATCCAAGATTAATCATTCCATAGTATAAAACAAAATCCCCTACCGCGTCTGTCTGTCTGTTCGCGATAAACTCAAAAACTACTCAACGGACTTTCGTGCGGTTTTCACCAGTACATAGCATGATTCTTTTTTAAAATATTATAGCAGGCAAACAAACAGACGGGTCGCCTGATGGTAAGTGATTACCGCCGTCCATAGACACTTGCAACACTAGGGGAGTTGCAAGTGCATTGCCAGCCCGTGTTTGGGGGAAAGGGAGAGAGGGGAAGATGAAACTGACTCACTGACCGAACGAAACGCAACAATGCAAGCACTGTTACTGCACGTGGGTGTTTCTGTGGGTCGGGAGGTAGTACCGCGGCCGAGCCGACCCATTCATGCCGAAGCCAGTAGTAGCTTCAGCGTGGCTCTACCACCTCCAAAAGGGTTCTTCATGAGGAAGGTTGTGGTATATAATTTGTCAAAGATTTTTTTATAATCAGGGCCGGAGATCGTCTGCCAGGCCCGCCAGTAATGTGTATGTTCCTGGCTGTTTTCGGCCACAGCGACTGCCTCAATTCCGTTGCGCGTTTGATTTCATATGGCTTAAATAGCCGATTTTCTTTCGGAAGCTGTATGGACATTATGCATAAGTGAGAACACCATTCTCGTAGGTATAATTGTGATTCTCGTAGGTATAATTATTTGCCGCTGGTGGTCGGTCCTTCAACCCATCCTGTCTTATATCAAATGCAAGCGATTGCTTCGTAAATCTGGACTTTAGTTGTAACATTAGCTCTCCATTCTGGACGTTTAGCTGCTAGTTTCTCCTATCAACTAAGATAGCAATGTCCTTACTAAATTTAATGTGCCTTTTTTATTTATTTTGTGTAATTCTTTTCGCGGTGTCTCTTTCCAGAGCACTGGCTAATGGTATATGCGTGAGCGGGACAGCCGCAGGTAGCTTCGTATTTCCTATGTTAATCGAGAAATTGGTCGACGTGTACGGATTGCACGGGACAGTATTGCTTTTAGGTGAGTCTTGTATTATACCATTTCTAAATCTTCGTCTATTGCTTTTTATATTTTAAAACGTAATTTTTGACAGAATTGATTTATGAAGTAAATTTATTCATAAAATATTAATTGTTATTATTTTGAATATTATCTGTAAAAGCGAAAGGAAAACTCAGAATTTATTATTACATATCACCTTTAATAATCAACAAGAGATGGCGTTGTACACAAATTTAAGTGAAGCATGAATTAATTTCAATTACGTACGCTAGATGGCGATAGAGTTTTTGGTGGGTTCTTGAACTTTCATCTAGTGGATATAATCTTGTGTTACCTATTTTGACTTTATCGGTGTTATTACAAAAAAGTTATATACGTATTGAATACTTGCTTTAAAAAGGTTTAGAATTAAATGCACCGCGGTCGCTGAATATTCACCATTCTGCTCCTTCGCCTCGCTTTGGTTACGCTAGGTTAGACTTGTGAAAGGGATAACGCGAACTTGCCTCGAGCGAGCACGGTGCATTTAATTCGAAACCTTTTTAAAACATGTATTCAATACGTATTTAACTTTTTTGTAATAACACCGTACATTTTGTAATGTTGCTTGTGTTTTACGTATTAAAGTTCGGTTACTGTGCACAAATTAAGTGGATGGGAAATAATACCACGGATAGCTTCCTTGTAAGTTCTAACAAGAGGGCCACCATCTTGTTAACTTATTGAAATGAACGCAAGAAACTTGCAATACCATTACCTACTCGACAATGGCAGTAATAATCTACTAGAAGTATGGTTGCCAAGAATTAAATAAAGATGGCGGTTTTCATAGTTATTGATATAATTTGTTAGGAGGCGGTATGCTCCACGTGTGTGTATCAGCTACGTTATATCGACCTGCTCCTGTATCCTGCAGTACTGGAGACAGGACTCCGGCCACCACAACCACGACAGAGAATACCACGCTTCTCCACGATATCACTGAAGGTATTTCTACTATTGGAATCAAATATTGACCGTAGGCCTCTTTTATTGAACCTTTTTTATATTATAGGGTGCAAACTAACAGGCTACCACCTGACACACAGAAACATACACGTGAACTAATAGTGTTTGCATTGTTGCGTTTCGTTCGCTCAGTGAGAGCGCCGAAGGCCCACCTCCCCGCCCCTCTGCCCTCCCCATTCCCCCTCTACCATCCCCACTCCTCCTCCGTCAAACACAGGCCGGCAACGCATCCTACTTAACGCACCTTAATACTCCCCTGGTATTGCTGGTGTCTATGGACGGCGGTAATCACTTATCATCAGGTGACCCACCTATTCGTTTGCCCTCAATAATATTAAAATAAAATAGTTTGAGTGTTTACTTTTATAAACCTATATTACCTTTATATACACAGACCCCTATATTACGCCTCGCTAGTCTGACAATGCCAGTATGACTGCTTACGTAGCATGCCATGACGCGAAATTACAAAATTATCTCCTTTCAAAAATAACACTCAATGCTCTTAAAGAAGTTTTCCCTTCACAAATTCTTATCCCCTCAGGCAAAATGGATGACGCTAAAGACAACAGACTTCACAATTTATTCCATCCTGATGCTGAACTGGCCTTGAATCAGAAGAACGCACTCCTCGGTGAAGACATCAAGCGCACAAACTTGCTTAGCGAGATCATTCACCCGAATCTCTTTGAGGTAAAGACTGACACACAAACTTGACAAAATATGACTTTCCACAATAATAGATGGCGCTAAATTTATCGTTTTGTTAGTTTACTGATCTAAGTATATTGAAAGAAAGAGTATACTAATATATATGGTAAAGAGATTATTTATTTATACGCCCTAACCTCAAATTATTATAGTTTCAATGAAAGAAATTATGATTATCAGGTCACTCGCCAGCCGCTGCCTTCGCAGATGTCAGACTCTGAAGATTCGGAAGGTCTGGACGTTCTCGGTGTAGTTGGTAAGTTTTAATTAATAATTAACTCTCACACATAAATTAATTGCTTTTTTTTAACCACACGCAAGTATAAAGAATTAGCACTAATTCATGAAATTCCATCGTAATAAAATGAATGGTATACGAACAGATAGAGGAGAAACATATATTCATTAAAATGAAACGTTTTTTCTATGGTCTGAAATGTTTTCGCCTATCTATCGCGTGTCGCATTACATTCGATGCGTCGTCGTGGAGTAGCGGTACATTGAAACGCGCTCTGCAACAACCAACTAAAATATTTCGAACATCTGTATCATTGTATTTATTACTAGTTTCTGCCCGCGACTTTGTCCGCGTGGAATATTTACCGTTTACGCAGCGCACGCAGCGGAAGTTGTCAAAAGAAAATAAAAAGGTTTAGAAACATTATTCATTGGTGCTCCCCTTCTATTGGTCTTAGCGTGATGATATATAACCTATAGCCTTCCTCGATAAAAGAGCTATATAACACTGAAATAATTTCTCAAATCGGACCAGTAGTTCCTGAGATTACCCCCTACAACGTCACAAACTCACAAACTTTACCTCTTTATAATATCAGTATAAATGTTTGTAGATAATTATACATTTTTGCAAATATTTCTTTAGTGTTCACAAATAATGCTTTTTTGTACAAGTCTTATCGAATTATTATGGTGAAAGTATTGTATTTGAATCCAAAGGTTTGCCACGAGAGGTAGCTCGACTCCGCTTAAGGCCGACGCGATCTTCCTCCATCCTGCACTCTGTGGAAGATTTGTCCACCGACAGCACTTGCGTCTACAAAGCTAGTCGAAGGAAGATTAGCCGGTAAAGTACAATTATAAGTGACTAGTTGACCCGTGTCCATTTCTTTGGGTGGTACACATTTATAAAAATACTACATTTTGTGACTTAAATATAAAAGTTAGACATATACCGCCTTTGGCTCTTTTGTAGGTGTTATCAAGCTCTATAACTTTTCTCTTGAACTCAATCATATATCTCTCATCGTTAAGGCAGCGTTCGTAAGAAACGTTTTTGTTCGACCGTTTTTTCTCCGACTTATTTTGCAAATCCGACTACCACAATAATGTCTTTTTACTTTTCAGGTAAATATATAGCCTATGACACTCAAAACTAGCGTGGCTTTCTATTGGTAAAAGAATTTTCCAAATCGGTTTAGTAGTTACTTTTTTTTACGTGGGAAAATCCCTTATGGATACGCCACCCTCCCGGGGGAGAGGGTGGGTTATGTCCGACTCGCACGGACTAAAACCCCACGGTGTACCGACAGACCGTTACTGTGGGGGCGGCAAAGGATCGTACAAGCTAATCAACCTTGTAGAGCGGAAGGTGACCGCCGGGCTCCTACCTATAGAGAGGCAGACTGGGTACACACCAGCTGCCTCCCCTCATCCGCCGGACCTGTGCAATGAGGAGATGAGCCCCCCGGCCCATCCCCTCAGGTCCGGCTACGGTGGCAGGAGGAGTTGGTAGATGGCCACTTTGAGGGTCTACCTCTCGGGCCCTCTCCACCGCCTCCTTCTGCGAGATGACCTCCTTGCAGAAGGAGGCCATCGCTCGCCACGCCTGTTCGCTGCCGAGCATGGCCGAAACCACGCTCGGCAGCGATAAGTCCGCTCCTACCGCCGCCGCCAGAATGCGGCGCTGCGCTCCCCACGCAGCACACTCAGACAGAGTGTGCTGCTCGGTGTTTTCGTTAGCGCCGCACTCGTGGCAGGCGGGGGTTGGCTCCCTGCGTGCGATCCGGTGCAGGTACCACCCGAAACAACCGTATCCGGTGAGTACCTGCACCAGTCTGAATGTCCGGGAGCCCCACTCCCCTCCCAATCCAGTCCCGCAGTGCCGCCGTGAATTCCAACTCCCAGGGTAGGGAGCCGGCGAGCGTGAAGGCCGCCGCCGAGGACATCGTGCGGTACGCCCGGATCGCCCTCAGTGCCACCGTGCGCTGCACATTAAGGAGCGCGCGCACGTTGGTGGCACCGAGGGCGTCGGCCCAGACTGGTGCCCTGTAGGTGGCCATCGCCCGCACGACTCCCATGTAGAGTGCCGCCGCTGCCCGAGCAATTCGCGGTCCGAGACCCGCAAAATAGGGTCCTAAGATTACCCCCTACAACCCCACAAACTTGACTTATTTATAATATTAGAATAGATTATTATAACGTGGATACGTTCTGCAATAAGCCCGAGTTATTGGTAAAGGAAAAAAACGCCGAGACGAAACCATAGCAAGGTATAAGCCTTCCTGAATAGCCACCATCGAAAGTCTGTCCGTCAGTTGCACTTAAGTGCCTCTAAACTTTTTCTTTGTTTTTTTTTAACATGGGGAGTTCCATTAGTGATTCCCATTTCTCCGGGGGAGAGAATGGGTTATGAAATACCGCTAGACCTAGCGTATCTGTTTCTTTGGTAATATTGTAATTTTTGAAGTGAAACGCATGAGGGTAAAATTTTTACAGATGTAACGTCACACAGGTATGCAACGGAAGTGACGTCATTTGCAGTAAACGCATATTTTTCATCTATTTTTCAAGTCTCGGAAATCTAAAGTTTTAGATTTGTATAAATATAAACAAGATTTATAAATTAGTTCGCCAAAGAAGTTTCACTTCTGACATGTGTACTTTGTTTTTAATACTCTTACGGTGTTATTACAAAATAGTTAAATACGCATTCAATGCTTGCTCTAAAAAGGTTTCGAATTAAATGCATCGCAATAGCTGAATGTTCGCCATCTTGCTCTTTCGTCTCGCTTTGATTACGTTAGGTTAGACTTACGAAAAAGGATAACCCGAACTTGCGAGCGCGGTGCATTTAATACGAAACCATTTTAAAGCAAGTATTCAATACGTATTTAACTTTTTTATAATAACACCGTATAGGTTTAAGCGCAAACTCACCTGATGCTAAATTATGACATGGGCTAAGATTGTAAACAGGCTAAAGCTAGCGGTGAACTTACTCAAGTGCGTGTCCCGAAACACAACAACAGGCTTACAACTTGAAGGTGGTAGATAGCCAGGGGGCTTAGAAAAATAACCTACGCACGGTAAAACGATGATTTCCTTTAGCGCGCGCTCCGAATCAGTTGCAAGGATACGAGCCTATGTCCATCGACGCGGTGTCCGATCTTAGTATAAACAAAGCTATCATCTACTGAATGTAAGTTGAAGGTTTTCCTATTAGGATTAAGATATAATCCATTGGCTTCAATTCAAGTATCATAAAAAATTACGAAATGTCGCGCTATGACATGATTATTTATAAAAAAGGATGTTTTATTATCGTTTTTTTTAAGGAAAACACTTGTGTAAATAAACTTATAAAGCATAACCCTACATAAATACCAAATTTTATCCAAATCGTTAGAGCCATTTCCGAGATTCATGGAATAAATTTACATAAACATACAAAAATTGCCCATTTAAAATTGTAAACTTATTTATATGTGCTGCATCGTTGCAGTTCTCTATACATACGGCCGCCACTGTCCAGTCGACTTATCCAAAGCAAGCTGTTAGAACCGGTTGTAGTCAAGCAGGAGCAAGAAGTTAAGACAGAAGATGTTGTTGTGGAAAAGAAAAGGGGTTGTGTTGAGAAGATTTCCCGGTAAGACATTCTTCTGATTTTTTATGCCTTTCACTTCTATTTATTTGTTATCGGAATTGAAGAAATTAATGAGGAAATCCATATTTGTTTGTAAGATAAAACTTAATTATATTCTTTGAGTATAGGTCTTTGCCAAATGGTGGAATAGGTTATTTAAAAAAAATGCTAAATACAGTTTGTCTTTTTGTCATTCTGTATATTCTGTACGCTTTCAGGTTATTTTTTTTATGTAATTTAATGTATGTGGAGTTTCTAAATTAGGGATGGCGGTCTGAGATCGATTCATCGAACAATCGATTTCTGAAATATAAAAATCGACTATATAATGAAATTGAATCAATCACTGACACTATAAAATCGTGATCCGAATTTTTCTATTTAGATAAAAATAAAACCATATAATAATTTGTAATTTAAACAAAGTCCATGAAATAAAATTAAGTGATCGATTTTTCAAAAAAAAAAAAATTTTGAAAATCGATATTTGAATAGTGAATCCACTGGATATTGCCTTTTGTCATGAATTGCGCAGACCACTTTTCGGATCGATTTAAAAATGTCTTTTTTTTTGCGAAAAATCGCCATCCCTATTCTAAATTATGGCAACGATAACAAAAATTAACTCTGAGTTCACACGCAGTAGGAGTGAAACTTCGTATTCTGGTCAATTTCAGGAGAATGAAATCGAGGTGATAAGCAGAGAGAGAAAAAAGAGAGAGTCACGTCGGCTTTTTGTTGTACTTTTTTATTTAAATATTTTTCTAAAATAAAAAATTTCACTTCTATCGTGTGTCTTTACGGGACAACCTGTTTTTTAAATCGATTTTCGTGATAATTGTTATTCAGATATTTGGACGTGTCGCTTTTGAAGTCTTGGCAGTTTGGGTTCCTTTGTGCTTCTGTTGCATTGATGTCGTGCGGGTCCCCCTACGCACTGTACTACTTGCCAGCTTACACCGTCGCCGCTGGACACAGTAAAGCTGCTGCTGGTAAGCGAATCATTAAATACACTAGGCGATCGTACATGAATTATGTGACGCGTTTTTAAGGATTCTTGACCACCCCTAACCCCTCCAAGGTGAAGTGTTGTAATATTTGCCCTATCATTAAATATCCTTAGGGACCAGCGATTAATTCCGTGAACCGCTTTTGAAAATTTTTGACTTCCCCATTCATCTGGTAAGATGTGATATTTGTTTTGACCCCTCCACCTTATAATTAAACTAAGCATTTAAACCCCTCCCTCCCCTCCCATCTGGTGAGATGCCATGCGATTTGTTTCAACCCCTCTCCCTAATCTTATGCGAGATCTTTCAAAACTTGTATTTAGAGTTCTTTTTTATGTCATAACAGGCAAACGAACAGGTGGGTCACCTGATGTTAAGTGCCTGTGTAGGGGGTGTAATAGCTTCAGCGTGGCGTTACCACCTATTTTATACATAGAGTGTAAAAATTTATTAAGAAAAACGCATTATTATTTTTACTTTTTTTTAAACTATTATTACATTTAGTTTATAACTAGGTGCGCCCGCGACTCCGTCCGCGTGGAATAGAATGGAAAAAAATAGTGACAAATAAAATCACCTGAATGTATGTCATTAAAATTACAATAACTTTCGATAGAGTGACCCGATTTTAATTAAACAAAGGCTAAATGTTTGTTGCTGATATACTTTATGAGTTTCCGGAAGAGTTTCATACAAACAGACAGACATAGATATGTATAGAAGTGATTAAAGTATATTATATTACTTATTCCAGGAAACCTGCTACAATTTTTTTCACAAAAATCCAAAACTATATATACGTTAGATGTATTCTCTACTCTAATATGCAAATTCATGAAAAAGTGTCTTCTATTGATTTCCCATTTTCCAATGTCATTTTATTTGCATTTATTTTTCTATTATAGTTTTCCTATTTTATATTTTTATAATGGTTTATTATATCTAATATTGTATTACTATTATTGAGAAAACTCTGAAACCACGAACCTTGAAAAAAAAAGCCAGAAAATGCAGTCGAAAGTTGGATAGTTTTCCGTTACATAAAAATGGCAATATAACAAGCAAACCATAATCTTCAAGAACTTCGTTTTTAACTGGAACAAAAAATTGTAAGGCTAAAAGAGCCCATCAGACTTCGGAACTATATAATAATAATCATAGATACAGTGGTACAACAAAATAATCCCAAGGAGGGTTGATGTCAGGCAGGAGGCCGATCGTAACAATTAAGACAAATCATATACCACAACATGACAAACACGTTGTACCGACCCTACTTATGTGGGATAAGGGTAAGAAGAAGAAGACTCCCATTTTCCAATTATTAAAGTTAACATTAAAAAAGCGATTTTAATAACTTAACTCGATTTTCTTCCCAAAATTAGACACAATATTTTAGATATTTGATACGGTTATTGAACTTCCCCAAGGGCCAATAGATTCTATCTGATTCCAGGTCGATTGGTGGCGATAAGTGCAGTTCTGGACCTCTGCGGGAGACTCGGACTCGGCTGGTTGTGTGACCTTCACTTATTCTGCAGGCGGAAGGCTTATATCCTGAGGTATTGATTTCTATACACTAGAAAATGTAACAAAGTAGTCGTCCCATATTTCAGACTCAATACAACTAGTAACAGTTTGTTAGATAATATTGTTAAGTTTTACAATAAAGTCCCAAAGCATATTACCGATTTGCCGGACTGTAAGTTTAAGCACCATGTCAACCGGGTTTTGGTGCCACAAAGGCTATTATAGAGTGGCTTATGCCAACGATGGTGACGTCTATGACAGGCAGTTTGAGCAATCTACAATATGGGACCTCGCGAATCCTTAAAGACCAAGTTCACGGTATCTTAACTCTGCCCTCCCAATACATTCTTGATAATTTAATGTATGTCCGTGAGAACCGTGAAAAGCTAGATTTCGTAAAAAACCGGCACAATCTAAATACTAGAAACTGTGACAAACTGGTTGTCCCATATTTTAGACTTAGTAGAACCAGTAACAGTTTTTTGGGAAATAGTGTTAAATTTTACAATAAAGTCCCAAAGGATATTACCGATTTGCCGGATTGCGAATTTAAGCGCCATGTCAAGCTGGTTTTAGTGTCAAAGGGCTATTATAGAGTGGATCAATATGTGAACGATGGTGATGTCTGGAATTGACTCATCTTTGTGCATCTATTAAAAACGTTTGTGGCATGTACCTAGTATATCATTACATAGTATAAAACAAAGTCCCCTACCGCGTCTGTCTGTCTGTCTGTTCGCGATAAACTCAAAAACTACTCAACGGATTTTCATGCAGTTTTCACCGGTGGATAGAGTGATTGATGAGGAATGTTTTAGTATATAATTTATATAGGATTTTTTCATAATCAGGGCGGGACAACGTCTGCCGGGCCAGCTAGTTCTAAATACTATATATATTTATTAAAAAGATAAACCAGATCGAGTTTCTTTTCGGTTCTTCTCGATGAGTGTGTTGTATACCGAACCGGTGGTAGTTTTGACGTTCATAAGTGCCTTCTTAGGGCCTAAATTGAATAAAGAGATTTTGATTTTGACCCTGCAGTGGGTCTTTTACATACGGATGATGATGAGCACCATATTTAAATTTTCTTTTTTTTTTTTAATTTATTTTTCAGTATATTATTGGCCGGATTGTCTGTCTTGTCGTTACCAAGTCTTACTTCCTGGTGGGCGTTGGCTGTGGCTTCAGGTAATTATTGGTTACTTATGATACAATCTAAAATACCACTGTTGAGCAAGTACCTCCTTGAGGGGAATGGCTTTGGCTTGGTATACATGATATTCCATGAGGTAATTAATATATGGGGAGTTCCATATAATATCGGACGGTTTGGTGATTTCCAAACTCAATGTAAACTTAAAAAAATCTGTATTTAAAAAAGTTTTTAAATTCTATAAAGACCACGTAAAAACAAAAAAATACAAAATCACATTTCGACCTCGTTTAGGAAAGTTATGTCGAAAAAATTAAAAAGGAGAGCAAATTGCTTTGTAATATTTATACTACCGAGACTTCATATAGAAAATAGTTTATGCCCTTTCTCGTATCTTTATATATAAATATCTTCTGTACGTGTGTATGTCACTGAACTCCTCCGAAACGGTTGGACCGATTTTGATGAAATTTTGTATGCGTGTTCTAATGGATCCGAGAATGGTTTAGATTCACAATTGGATCCGGTAGGTGGCGCTGCGGTTGAAGATTATTCTTCTCATTATCAAGACAGGCCAACGTCCGCCGTTACCGCTAGTAATTATATATAATCTAATACATACAAGGCGAAGCGGTTTCACTTCCTCCGCGTGTACACACTGATACACGCATTGGTTTTTAAGTACGTTATTTGTTTTATCGTTTGAGGACAATATGATCTAATGTTAAATGACGATGTGGTCTAAAATAGTATAGACGATAAACCTATAGGGGAACTGGCTCTCGAGTGTATGTGCCGGAGGACACTAACATATAACTAGAGAATAAATTCAACTTAAGGGTGGTAGTTAGCCAGGCGAGCTTAGAAAAAACTACTATTAATATTGGATATAAACAAGCCAAATATCGGCACATGGTTAGTCACCATAATAACGAGAGGAAATGTCAAGGCAAGGATTGCTATGTGGTGCACTGACCTCGTGTTCTCTTGCAGCGTGTTCATCAAACTGTGATACACTTTCACAAGGTCACGTTACAGGCTTTTACCCAAAGATATTATAAGTTAAAAGGTGTAGGATACGTTACCTATATGATATTTTGACCAAACAAATGTCATGATAACGCACACATACGTAAAGTGATATCGTAACGCCACACTGTCTTACATAAAATGTGATAGTAAGATGGCATATTCTCAATATCGGTGGTGAAAAAGAAATAGATGTTGGTTAGATACGGACGGATTGACGGGGCAGCCGTTAAAAATAAGCGAGTTAGCTAAGTTTTAATAAGACGCCGTCGAAGTCGAAGTTACTTTTACCTATAACAGCGAATAATATAACACTAGGAGCGCGGGATCGAAAACAATGAGTGATAATAATATATACCGCGTTGGTGCAAAAGACGCTGTAAGAGGGAAGCGGCGATCATCAGTACACAACTGGAAAGGAGTGGGAGTTAGGATTGGTCGAGCCACGCCGAAGCAGCTATTACTGGTTTCAGCATGAATATGTTTGCTCATTCAGGGTAGTAACACCCGACACACAGAAACACACACGTAAAGTAACAGTGCTTGCATTGTTGTGTTTCGTTCGGTCAGTGAGAGCGCCGGAGGTCCATCTCCCTTTCACCCTCTCCCCTTTTCCTTCCTCTCCCCCGTCCCCCTTACACAGGCTGGCAACGCATTAGCGACTCCCCTGGTGTTGTTAGTGTCTATGGACGGCCGTGATAACTTAACATCTGGTGACCCGCATGTCCGATTGCCTCCTATGGTATACAAAAAAGAAGGAGTTGTTTGAATGATAATAGTTGGCGTTACAATTAAACGTGCGACAGTAGCGAGCGTTGAACATTACATGTCGCTATGAATGACCATTTAGGAGTTGACGGTGTTCGCAGGAGTTTATGGCTTGTGCCTCGGCTGCTGGTTCCTCCTGGTGCCGGTACTGTTGGCGGACGCGTTTGGAACAGCTCGTATCGCCTCCTCGTATGGTCTGGTTAGAATGTTCCAGAGCTTGGCGGCGGTCTCGGTGCCGCCGACTGCTGGTGAGCCCATTTTTTAAATACTAATCATATTTTCAAAACACATTTGCTCTGAAATACTTCATAAAGGAACTATAATATTATTGTCAAGAGTTATTAAAGTCCGGGCCTTTTAATCGCGACTAGTTCCTTTGAGGCTTAATAACATCAAAATTACTGAAACTTTCAGTATCAACACGGAATGTTTTCATAAGTGATTGTTTTTAATGCACAACGTAGCAGGCTGGAGTTAGCCACTTCATAACTATGTAAGCTGCCTTCTGAGATGATGATAACCATCGGAATTACAAGAGAAATGTCTTTTTTTTTTAAACTTGACATTGCATTTGCGGATTTTGAAAAGTAAATACAGTCAAAGAAGAATGGGTTATAAACCTAAAACTTTTTTGATTATAATCAATCCTGTAAACTAGTAACTAGATTTTTGTACAGGGTCAAGTACTAGAAAGGCCACAAAACCAAAAAAAAATTCCCCGAAGAAAAATAGAATAAATATTTCATAGTTTTATTATTATTTGTAAAATATGTTTGCGTTTTTATTTTTAAATGTTCCCGCTAAAACACTTCCGTCTGTCATGGCGTTTGATTAATGTCACACTATTCAAAACTCTACTTATCTATGGTATAGATGTATCTGTGTAAATGGTAGAGCAATGTTTTGCTTTTGATCTTATTTGATGTTAAATTAGCTTTTTTTTTCTCGAACTGACTACGCTATTGACCTGGTAGGGTCTTCACAGCTTCCCCGGACTACTAAGGTTGGCGCTTAAGGCACTCAACCGATTTGGGTTTTAGGTAACATACACAAGAGTGCACGCACACCTCGGCTTGGGCTGTTACCTGGAAAAAGTCGCGTCTGACCTAGCTAACTATTCTAAGCTATTCATAAATATATACATTTGTGAACCATACAATTGAAATTGCATGATTCACAAATGAATACGTGTATATCGGATTGAAACGAACTAAAACTATTCGATTCAGTTCGATGAGGGAAAAAACAAAACCCTCCCACCATGTGTATGTATGTGCACGTGTGTGAGAGAGATGATCTCATATGTTAAATTAGCATCTAAGATGGTAAGCCCGTTAAAGCTGGAGTAGGACAGATTCAAGTGCGTGTGTCGGAACACACCAACAGATACTTGACGATAGTCCAACTCGAGGGTGTTAGCTAGCCAGGCGGAGTTAGAAAAAGCCCTACCACCGTGCAATGTTTCGGAAGGTATGACGTCATGAGCCATATTGGTGTTTCTGTTATGATAACAATGATGAATTATTTATTGACCATGTAAATACATTTTTGTAGTTATACTTCTTTTGGCGCGTTAGGGAAAAATGATGAGAGTAAATTTTTACGATGCGCGCGCACACCGTCACGATAAACCGACACCCTGAAGTTAGCTATAGTCAACATTTTGTTTCTTTGTATTAAAACTTTCAATGTATTAAATACCTTTTTTCTATTGTTATTGTCGTTTTTTCTACAAACGTAGAATAAGGCGAAAGATAAATTTTTTGAGAAGATTTTTATTTTGTTACGCTAAAGAAGTATAACTTCTAACGCGTGTACATAAGTACACGCACACTTTTTTATGATACTCTTGGATAATTACATAAATCGTGTATAGGTTTGATCCGTGACGTCACCGGAGGCTACTCTTGGTGTTTTTATGGCATGGGGTCGTGCATGGTGCTTGGGACGATCCCGGTCGTGGCTTTCCACCTGACCTTCAAGAACGATGACTGCGACAAGGAATCCAATGCCGATTGAGGTTAAATACCAAAGTATTAAAGGGAATTAAAACATTTATCACACACACTACACGATTTCAAGGGACCCTTATTTGGGAAGCGTTAATAGAGTTAGGGGGTAAGAGACTATAGGTATATAGATATATAGACGAAGCGATCTGCTTAGAGAGCTATGGTCTATTACCTCAATAGATACAATAATTCATATTATTAAATATAAACATTTGCAAATTGGTTCTTTATGGAATGATTTTGGAGAATAAGGATTGGGATATTATTGAGTCTCTTCAAGTCTCGTAAGAGTTTCCTGTTGCTAGAATTCATGATCATCGCAAGGAGAGGTTTTTTCAATCTATTGCAGGACATAAACCCTACCAAGCTTTTGTACTAACCTTGGTCAGGTCTTTCCCAAAAGTTTTGTCATATAATCCACTCATCTTACTATTGGTCTGCGCACATTTCGCCTGCTTTCTCTGCCTTCACTCGGTCAAGCCCCTTTTTTATATGGATACCCAACTTCGCAGGCAGCTTGCACGATCTAAAACACCATGGTGCTTCCTTACACCTTTTGGGCCAGAGAGCAGGTACTGCTGGCTGGTCCTGATTTTAGTCCAGGCCCCTGCTCTAACTTTTTGTTCTTGAAGCCCCCTGGGTGTTCTTCTCCCACAATTTAGTCGGTTGGAGAGGAACTGATTCTGCAATACTTTTACCCGATCCGGCAGGTGTTGGTTCCTCAGTAGGGTCCTAACTTGGGGAGTTAAAATGTAAGGGCTGGTATTAATAAGAACTAATTAGGATATATAGGTATAAGAATTGAAGCCCTTCCCTAATGAATTGATGGAAGGTGGACGTGCCTCTACTCCACCTGCCGTAGCAAATTCTCTCCAAATAACCTGACTAATGTAATTTAAATTGAGGTGTACGAACAGCGATGTCTTCAGCCTTATGTCACAACCATTCCTTTATCAGTATTAACGTTAAATCTTGCATTATTTTTCTTTAAAGGGAGTTACTAAGTTTAATAAAAATTGTTAATAACGCCCTAAAATTGCCACAGTTACAATGAAAATAAATAATTATTACACTAAAGTTGACAGACGTTTAGAAGTGTATTTTTGAAGTGAAACTTCTTTAGGCGCATGAGGGTAAAATTTTTACAGATGTGACGTCACGCAGGTATGCAACGGAAGTGACGTCATTTGCAGTAAACGCAGATTTTTCATCTATTTTTCAAGTCTCGGTAATCTAAAGTTTTACATTTGTATAAATATAAACAAGACTTATAAATTAGTTCGCCAAAGAAGTCTCACTTCTGACATGTGTACTTTGTACGCACGCACTTTTTTTTTATAAATTATCCCTAAAATGTTTTTAAAAATTATACTTATTCTTTTTCAATATCTACATACCTAAACATTTTTATCGTAATAATTTGTTCATAAAAATAATTTCAGAAAATTTGTTGGGTTTGTTAATATAAAGTACTTTTCCATAAAAAAAGTCTTTAAAATACTCCTGAAAATATTAAGACTCTAAAAATCCCAACCGTCTTATTTACCCCCTAAATTTGTGGAAAAAAACTCTTAAGTTGGCAACACTGATTGCTCGCACTCAGGTAGTGATGTACTAAATAAGGGTCACGACTGTCATTAATACAGATCTCTTGAAATCGCGTATTTAGTAGCTTAAATGATGACGTCATTCTAGTTTTACATTATTAGGCTTGAAAACTATGAGTTTCAATGATTTCCATGTGTTTTACCAGATTTGTGGTTTCGAACGGCAACTCTGATTATTACGAAGTAGTTGATCTCACGGAGATTGTAATGTAGTAGTCATTGGTGGCACTGTTCGCACTATTATAATTCTAGTGAAGAGTAAGGGGGATAGATATATGTCTTCATTGTTACGTACGGTGCGTATTATTTTTGTAAGAGAATGTGTATTTTATTTTATTATTGGAAAAAGAATGTAGGGAGTTTTTGTCGGAATCTTAGTTATGCAGTGGCTTTTATATTATATTCATAACATTGTGTTATTTCACTCTATATTTTGTAATATTGGTGGTGTTTTATGTAATATAGTTCGGTTATTGTGCAATGTGAAGTGGATGGCAAATAACACCACGGAGCATAAAATCTGAGATACCACAAAAACTCCCCGGAAAGTTTTAACAAGAGGGTCGCCATCTTGTTAGAACTTGTAATATTACTATATACTCGAAAATGGCAGTAATAATCTGAAAGATTGGTTACCAAAAAAAATGTATCTTTTTGTTATATTCTCGTGTTGACTTTGTCCAAAGACAAAAGATACACTCTTGTCGCGTACGTATTTCAATATTAGACTACAGATGGCGATCTGAAATCGATTAATCAAATAATTGATGTTTAGACATAAGGAATCGATTATATTAAATCGATTTAAACATTAAACCGATCTAGTGACATTATAATTTATATTACTCTAGACACTAGTGACATTATATCGCTGACACTATAAAATGGTGATTTGATTTTTTTATATTTAGATAAAAATAAAACCATACAATCGTCATAGAATCGTCATCTTCTATATATATGCATATATATTGTATTATTTGTAAACTATACGTTTTTTCAAGTAAATTAATGGATTCTTGTATGACATAGAATTCATTGAAAATGGTGATAAATAGAAAAAATAGTGTGTGGAGTCTTTTTCCGCACAGAAGAAGTGAAACATCGTAATGTGGAAATGAACATAGGAAAGGTTAGAAATTGATTTTTAGTGAAATCATATTGTTTCTTTAAAACCAACTTTATTAACATTGCTTACAATTCATAATTGATCGCATCTTTTAATTATCATTTTCGAGTGGAGAAATATCCAAATCTATAAACATTTACAATGGGATTACGATAACTAAAGTAAGATACGAAATATTTGATTATTTTTCTCGTTCTGTCTCCTCCTGTCCCGGGAGCGTTAAACGTCTAACGCAACAGTGCTTTCATACCCCTCCATGGTAGCGTTGAACATTTAACGCAACATTGTTGGAATTCGCATTAGAAGTTTCACTTCAAAAAGCTTTTATTCTTTATGCGTACAAAAGTTTAAAAATGAAATGGTGTAGTTTACGTTTATTTTTATTTGAAAACGTTGACATGTGTTGACTACTTTCAAAATTAGTACTTTTAAAACCAGAGACACAAAATAAGAGACAAAAAATAGCGCGTGCAATTGAAATGAAAGAGCTTTTTTTTGTAAAATCTAATAGGAGTTTTTGGCGGGATTTTAGTCTGTCATGTAGTGGCTTTTGTATTTTATTCATCGTCTTGTGTTACTTGACTCTATATTTCGTAATATTGGTGACGTCTCACGTAATATAATTCGGTTATTGTGCACTAGTGGATGAGAAATAATGCCGCAAAAACTCCCTTGAAAGTTCTAACAAGGAGGCCGCCATCTTGGTAGAACACTGAGATTATCACAAGAAACTTTTTATATCATTAACTACTCGACAATGGCAGTAATAATCTAGAAGATTGGTTGTCAAAAATAAAATTAAAGAAAATCTAATAATAGACGGGAATTATTTATGGAAAAAATTACAAAAGTAGTATTAATTGACCTCTTTTAAAGTCACCTGCATGAAGTTTAGGTGCGGTAATACATATGTCAACCATATCGTTGTATAAAAATCCTCGTTGGCGTTTCTGACCGCTCTGAATATAGCTGTAAGTCCGGGCTTGTGCGTAATAGTCAAGAGGTTAATACAAATAAAGTAAAAATATTATTATAGGAATTTAAAATTGTCATTCATATAGCTGTAAGTTGTCTCAATGTTTTACACATAATATAATACGAATTTATACCTAAATTCGTGTTCTACGCAACTATGTTTAGAGTGGTCAAGAAGTTTGACGCACATTACGTTATTATCTTTATAGAGTTAATTCCTTAACCAATTTCTGATATAGAAATATATCCCGCAGTATATATATGAGATGGGCAGTGAATTCTAATCTATGTGTAATAAAAATACAGTTTTTTGGTTAATTGACCCTGGTCCCTGTCTCGTTACAACAACATGGCGGCGCCAGCGGTCGCGTCACCGTGGTGTCTTGAGCTATCAAGTGAGAAACACCAAAACAAACACCAGGATTGTCATTTACATAATGATATCGTGTTCGCATAATGTCGATTAAAGGGCGTCTTTTGATAGTGCAACTAATGGTGTAGTGAGAGAGACGCCAAATAGCTCTATTCGTATTCATGGTAGCGTCACCTGCGGGTGATTCGGTTGTCGGATGTTAGGAGAGGTGCCCTCCATACAACTGTACACATTTCGTCGGTGGCGCGACCGGTTGCCGCCGCTATGGTGTCCTAATGAGATAGGGCCCTTTTTTAAAGCTGGCGAGTATCTTTTTAGTAGAGTATTTTTTTCTCGAACTGACTACGCTATTGACCTGGTAAGGTATTTACAGCTTCACCGGACTACTCTTAAAGAGAAACGTTATGTTCTGCTTATATAGTGATGTCTGAAAATGAAACTTCTCTCGATGTATCGACTTTGATTGTAACGTTAATGTATTTAACTTATTATATTTTAAATTCGTTTGCCGTTTTATTTGAATCGATGACTACATTGATATTAGTAGTTATCGTAAAATCTCATATCGGAACTGTTTATAAGGACAAGTATTTTTTAATAACTTCATTCATAGAAATCTTTAATAAGTATGATTTTTTTGGTTAAATTTTGTTTTCACATAAATACGGGTTAGAAAGCGATTTATGTATATAATTTAATGTTCAGAAACTTCTGGAAATCGTAAAAATCTTTTGGTTAGTATATTTCGCTGTGTATCGACAGAAATAGTTGAGTTCAAAGTCCCACTTTTAAAATCAACATGTTACTTAGAACGTGTTAAAACTTTATTGGATATCGGAAGGGATATAAACATATGCTAAACGAATTTAAATATACCACTTCGCCTGTTTATACTATAACTAGCTGACCCGTGCCCACTTCGTTGGGCGGGAACAGGCATTATCAAGCTACAACTTTTTTCTAGAACTCAATCATTTCGCTCCTATTGGTCTTAGCGTGATGATATGTGATATGATAATCACAAATAACGTGGCTTTATATTGGTAAAAGAATTTTCAAAATCAGTTCAGTAGTTCCTGAGATACCCCTTACAACGTCACAAACTCGTAGTCCGGTGAAGCTGTGAAGACCCTGCCGGGTCAATACCGTAGTCAGTTCGAGAAAAAAAAGAAAAAAAAAAGTCAAACTCACAAACTTTACCTCTTTATAATATTAGTATAGATAATGGTGACATTCACTCTCTGATTCCTATTTTGTTGATATTCTATTTGCCTCTTGTAATTACATTCTTAAATAACTAATAATGTAATGTATGTCTATATTAATATTTATACATATTTGTTTTACATTTTAACTATTCAATACACTAGTTATGTATTTTTAGTTATATTTCAATATTGAGTTCATTTTATTATTCTATTTTTTTTCATTTTTCTTTTGCTTCTTCTTTATATTTACTATCTACAATAAGTTTATGTTAACAATACCGCTGGCTAGTTAAAACAAAATGACTTGTGGTATTAAATTTGCCAGTGTACAAACTGAAAAGTGCAATTAAGTATTCATTCGTAATGTGTTAACCCAATGTGGGAACAAGCAAGCATTATAGCAATAAACAATAGGTGTGAAAGAGCACTTCATAATGCTTACATTGACAGTCGCAATATATAACTAATATGCATTTCATTAACAGTTCAAATAACTATCTTCAATTTTTTTATAATGGCATCTCGTAGATACGAACTGCCAATGTCAAGTTAATAGAATAACAAGACATTCAATAGCAGAATAACTGACAACTGTTTATAACAATAATTGTTGTGACATATTACAAGTCGCAGATATTTCATTTTATCATCAGTTATTGAAGTGGAGCTTCTTTTGACGTAATGAGAGTAGAATGCAAAGGCGAATTTTATTGCAATGTTTGTGAGAGAAAAAAGGATAGAAATAAGTATTTGACTCGAGAGCGAGGGAAATAGAGGGATAGAACTATGGAAGAAACCAAGAGAGATCGATGCGCGCGTTATAATTAGACGAATACTAATTATGAACGCGGGGGTGAAATTAAAAACAGTGTTAGAAAAAGACAAGGTATATTATTGTTTAATTGGTTCTATACTAAGCAGTTATGTTATTTTGAATAATATTTTTATTATTTCAAAGAGATTTATACATTTTGATTTTATAACGGGTAATGAAAGAGGTTTCACTTCTGTCTGTTCATGTACTGAGTTGTACGCTTTGTTTTTCTTAAGAAAAGAGTATTTAATTTATCGCATAAATTTAGTAAATATACAAGTGGAAATTGCATTTAAGGCCGTAGAGTTCTGTTTAAAATAAGTTTAATATAATAATAAATATGAATAATCTACGTAAACACTTATACATCGTCCTATTTTTATCTATACGACGTGAGACTTTTGAAACCTTTTTTCTAAAAATAATAATCATAAAAAAACAACAAACTATTATATGCTAATTAATGTGTTCAACCACGTACAGGTACAATATTGTCTATGCGTAACTTTGGAGTTGGTCAGAAGAACAAAAAAAAAAATATTCTTAAATTTTTTTTATAATATAATGAAGGATAGCTATTCTGTAAAATATATATATTAATATAAATATGTCGCGGAGAGTAAGTTAATAAAACATTGATTATTGAGTCACGAACAAAATTGGTGCTTGTATTACGAAAATCCTAACAAATCCAAAAGCAACCGTCATATGTAGACACATCGAAATGTACAGCTTTTGAATTTGGTCGGATATTAGCTATATGATACGTCTATGCCAAAAGTGTTTTTTTTTTAATTTATGGCAGCACTGATCACGTGTCTATTGAGCCGGTAAATTAGTGTTTTATTACTATTTGTATGCATATACTATAAAAACTGATAAAGTATTTTTTTAAATTGACAGTTCGTCCAAAATACATTTTGCACAATATAATTTATTTATTTTTTATGTAAATTCCTTTGGAAATATAATAATAAACTTTTTTTTTTCGTTTTTCTGACTAATATTCTTTCAGTTGAAGTAAATGTCTATTGTATGTATGGTCAAAACATTCTTCTGTATGCTAGTCGCTTTTATTGTGTATATGTAATAAACAAGAATAAATAAATTATTGGTTTCAACAGTAATTCTTTTATTTCTCCCAATTTTTTTCTCAATTCCAGCTGAACTTGGACTAAATCAATAATATGGCTCAATGTCTATATTTAACGTCCTCGATCGGGTTCATCTTTTTAATATATATGTAGAGCCTGTAGAGAGCCGAGCATACGGATGGCGTTAGCCTCCATTTGTATGTATTTTCACAACACGACCGACACTTTGAAATGAAACGACTTCTTCGATTCTTTGTCTTTTAATACTTTTACAATAATCTCACAGACAAACCCTCGGAGACAATAATTATCACTTAGCGACAATAACGATAGATCTCACGATCTCACAAACAGTAATGAATAAATGAACCTTGTACAAACTCTTACAAGCACTTATAAAGGAATCGCCTACCTTCACCTACCGACAACCCAAGTGAAGGAAGTCGTAGTTTAACGAAGTACTTAATCTATGATGTTGTACATAGTTACACTTGATGTTCGCTAATAATTCTAATTATAAATAAATAACTATTTTAACACCATACATTGAATAATTACGTTGTCATTAATTATTTCAAAGTAATTCACCGTTGTAACACCCGAAGTACTTACAATTCCTTATTTACTATAAAACTCATTTTAGATCGGCAATTATTCTAGTAATTACAAAGTAATACTAATAACATAGTACAATGCCAATATGTTTTAATTACATTGTTATTCATTCTAAATAGCAACTTTACTATTCTATCTCGACTGCACATAGAATGGAATTCCGGTTTTAATAAATAACAAAAGGTTCCAAATGTTACTTAAATCTAGAATAATTCTATTACAATTTCACATGTCCGATTTTAATTATCGTGACACTAATTTAGGTCTACTTTAAATCAAGAATCAAATCAAGTTAGAAATGTTATTGCACGACGCCACTATTTCTTAAGATGGTGTCTCCCGTCGTATGGCGTGACACCGGCTTATTTAGTTACTTCTATCAGTGCTTATATAAATAAGCATATGGAATGCTTAGAAGTTATGAACAGTTTAATCAATCTAAATTACTCAATAATTTAAAAGAATCCACATTAACAATAATTAAATAGAAGTGCATTAACAACACATTGCCTATATTGATTAACATAGAAAATAATAGATGGCGATGTTAGCAAACTTTCGACTGCTGGATGCTCCCACTATGACATATATATATGTAATATTTAGTATACATTATACGTCACAATCGTTTGTAGGTGATGGACAAAGATGAGTCAACTCCAGACATCACTATCGTTCACATATTGATCCACTCTATTAGCCTTTTGACAACAAAACCCGCTTGCAGCACACACTTACTGAGTGTGCTGCGTGGGAGGAGCAACGCCGCACTCTGGCTGCGGCGGTAGGAGAGGACCTCTCGTTGCCGGGCGTGGTTACGGCCATGCTCGGCAGCGAGGAGGTGTGGAGAGCAATGGCCTCCTTCTGCGAGGAAGTCGTCTCGCAGAAGGAGGCGGCGGAGAGGGCTCGCGAGGACGATCCTCTAAGTGGCCGTCTCCGCCAACGGAGGACAGGCAGGAGGAGGCGACAGTTTGACCGCCTCCTCCCACCGTAGCTGGACCTAGGGAGGATGGGTCCGAGGCCCATCTTCCCATTGCACAGGTTCGGCAGACAGAGGAGACAGCCGGTGTGTACCCGGCTGTCTCCTAACAGGACGGGGCCCGGCGGCGGCGCTTTCGCTGCTGGGCCAACCGCTGGGGTGGCACGATGAAATCTTTAGAGATCTCGTGCCGCCCCGACTATAGCGGCAGAGGTACACCGGGGGGTTTTTAGTCAGTAGGAGTCTGACATACCCTCACG
>MU159035.1:231022-244979 GCA_015888305.1 Antheraea pernyi
CTCGGCGGCGGCCTTCACGCTCGCCGGCTCCCTGCCCTGGGAGCTGGAGGCGGGTGTTCTCGCCGCTGTGTACGAATTCACGGCGGCGAGGAAGCGTAGTGGAGAGCCTCCGGCTCTCAGGGAGATTGAAGAAAGGAGACGGCGTCTCAGGGAGGACGCCGTCGAGAGGTGGATGCAGGACCTGGCGGACGCGCGCTTCGGGACGTACACCGTTGACGCCGTCCGCCCGGTCCTGCGGGATTGGTGTAACCGAGGATGGGGCTCCCTGACGTTCCGTCTGGTGCAGGTGCTGACCGGGCACGGGTGCTTCGGTTGGTATCTGCACCGGATAGCTCGCAGGGAGCCCACCGCTGCATGTCACGAGTAGGAGGCGGCAGTTTGACCGCCTCCTCCCACCGTAGCCGGACCTAGGGAGGATGGGTCGGGGGCCCATCTTCCCATTGCACAGGTTCGGCAGACGGAGGAGACAGCCGGTGTGTACCCGGCTGTCTCCTAACAGGACGGGGCCCGGCGGCGGCGCTTTCGCTGCTGGGCCAACCGCTGGGGCGGCACGCTGAAATCTTTAGAGATCGCGTGTCGCCCCGACTTTAGCGGCAGAGGTACACCGGGGGGTTTTTAGTCAGTAGGAGTCTGACCCTCACGCTGCCCCCGACGGCGTGAGGGTATCCATGTAGGATTTTCCCCTCGTAAAAAAAAAAAAAAAATTGCATGTATCAGGCAACAGCCAAAACCGAGGTGTGCCGCCTTGAGCTAGTTGTCAAATAAAATCGGCTGAGTGCCTTAAGCGCTCGCCTTAGTAATCCGGTGAAGCTGTAAAGACCGTGCTGGGTCAATAGCGTAGTCAGTTCGAACATTACAGCGATAGGGGTATCGCGTCTGTCTGTCTGTCTGTTCGCGATAAACTCAAAAACTACCGAAAGGATTTTCATGCGGATGGATAGAGTGATTGACGTGGCGCTTAAACGCACAACCCGACAAACCGGTAATATCCTTTTTAAACTTTATTGTAAAACCTAAAACTATTCCCCAAAAGCTTTTACTGGTTTTACTAAGTCTTCACAGTTTCTAGTATTTAGATCATGCCGGTTTTTTACTTAATTCAGCTTTTCAAGCTTCTTGCGGACAATAGGTGTGAAATAGCCCTTCATATTTCTCCGACTCCAAATAAATAAAAAATAGAACATAGGTTCGAAGATTTTATTTTCCATTAACCAAAAATAATACCACAAAGACATTTTTTAAACAAAATTTATTAAACAACAAAAATAATAAATTAACCAACCATTGATAATAAAAATCACCATTTTTCCCACTGGCAACACTAAACTAAACCTTGCAACACTGTTTGACGTCTTTATTCCCTTTCCCGCAACAGTTGCCATCGCCCTCCCCCCTCCGTCCCGCGCCCGCTAACGGCCGATCCCGCTCGTCCCATACAACGACACCGTCGCAAGCGCATATCCGCTTCGGATTCTGGAAAACGCCCGCAGAACGCGCTATGACACCGCATGCTATACTGCGAGATAATAAATAATCATATATAGCAACCATACACTTAGTAAAAAAAGTGGGTGTCTTTACGACCACCACACGATAGAAGTGAAAACTTACGTAATAATTACATGTAAACACGAATAAAAGTAAGTACAAGGCAGACAGCAAACATGAGTGTGAGAGTTCACTTTCACATTTCATACCAATAAAATCAGTGTGACCGTGGCTGGTTATTAGTGACTTTTTTAAATCGGGTCTGTAGTTCCGGAGACTACGGGCTATAAACAAACAGACAAAACACGCAAGCTTTACCTAAATATATTATATTTATTTGTATGTAATATTTAAAACACACTAAACTATTACTAGAAATAAAATGACTCAAAAGTTGCCTGGAAGAGATTTCAGTCAGTTATAAGGCCGACCTACGAACCAAAACTTAAAATTGACGGCGGTTTCATTAATATTTTTTTACAGAACTCGAACAAAACTTTTTTAGGATTTCATAACGGTGATGACTGTCGACAGATCCTCACAGTTCGACAATCACAATTTCAGTACTCAGACCGTGTTATACTTAAAATCAAGATATCGGGGAATGGTTTAAAAAAGACTGCCCACTTACGGCGAACCGCTGTTTCCGTCTATTTTTGAAGCAGGTGAAGTCCCTTTACCTAAATCATCGCCCCGCTCTGTGACTGCGACCGAACGGCCCACTATATCCCACACCTGGGCGAGACAAAAAAAAAAACAACCACTTTTTATTTTCGGCAACCAAACTTCTACATTATTATTGCCATTTTCGAGTAGGTAGGTAAAAATATTGTTATAACTGCAATATTCTAACAATATGGCGGCCACCTTGTTAGAACTTTCCATGGAGTTTTTGTGGCATCTCAGAATTCATGGGTCGTGATATTGTTTCCAGAACTAAATTACGTAAAACACCACCAACATTACAAAACACAATTTATGAATAAAATACAAAATCCACTACATGACATTCCAAGGTCACGCCAAAAAACTCCAACTATAGATCTTTTACTTTATTTAACACGTCGGCTGATTTTTTACAGCCTAGATCTCAAAATGGCTGATCATTTTTTAAATTGTTTTTGGTAAATTTCACAACATCCTTAATTCCTAATTTTATATACACACATCAAAAAAGTCTAAATTAATATAAATGATAACATTTGTAATATCACGCATGTTGCTTAGACTTTTTTGATGTGTGTATATAAAATTAGGAATTAAGGATGTTGTGAAATTTACCAAAAACAATTTAAAAAATGATCAGCCATTTTGAGATCTAGGCTGTAAAAAATCAGCCGACGTGTTAAATAAAGTAAAAGATCTATAGTTGGAGTTTTTTGGCGTGACCTTGGAATGTCATGTAGTGGATTTTGTATTTTATTCATAAATTGTGTTTTGTAATGTTGGTGGTGTTTTACGTAATTTAGTTCTGGAAACAATATCACGACCCATGAATTCTGAGATGCCACAAAAACTCCATGGAAAGTTCTAACAAGGTGGCCGCCATATTGTTAGAATATTGCAGTTATAACAATATTTTTACCTACCTACTCGAAAATGGCAATAATAATGTAGAAGTTTGGTTGCCGAAAATAAAAAGTGGTTGTTTTTTTTTTTGTCTCGCCCAGGTGTGGGATATAGTGGGCCGTTCGGTCGCAGTCACAGAGCTTATCTCTCGAGCGGTTAACATCGGCTGGCGTCTTGCAGTCAGTTGTATGTACCGGTCTTGCCGAGGGGTTGTACTCCTTTTATCCATCCAGGCCGGATGCTGTTCAGCGGGTTCTCCTGTATTATTGTAGCGCTGCCAAAGACGACAAATAACACTTCTATGAATGCCAAAATGTCGAGATACCTGAGATTGATTACTTCCCGCTTGCAACATCCCTACAGCTCTTTGCATTTCATCTGCCATCAAATGACGTCGCTTCATAACGTAAAGAATATCTAACAATTCAATTATGTCGCTAACCTTATTTAAATGATTGGTAAAATTATAAAATCAAGACTAAACGTAGCAATTAAAACGCACTTAAATTCAAACAAATTCGCAGTCATTTTTTTCTTACAAAATGAAATTTCTAAAGAAAATGTATTTATTGTGATATGTAATAGAACAATTTAATACAGAGTATGGTCTCCTCTGCTATTCAGAACTTGTCGGCAACGATTATTCATTGAATTAATGAGACTGTTTATGTCATCTTGCGGTATTCGCTCCCAATGGAATTGTAGCAAATCCTTCAGCTGTTGGGTTGTTGTCGCTCCGTCCAAGTCCTTCAAAACACGTCTCTGGAGCATGTCCCATGCGTGCTCGATGGGGTTGAGATCTGGCGATTGTGCAGGCCAGGGCAATACCGGGATGTTCTTCGTTGCAAAGTATTCACTGGTTCGCCGAGCTGCATGTGAACGCGCATTGTCATGCATTAACCTAAAATCGGAGCCAAAGGGTAAAATTGTGC
Source organism: Antheraea pernyi (assembly GCA_015888305.1). Classification (NCBI taxonomy): domain Eukaryota; kingdom Metazoa; phylum Arthropoda; class Insecta; order Lepidoptera; family Saturniidae; genus Antheraea; species Antheraea pernyi. The sequence continues at coordinate 235,012 of MU159035.1, forward strand.
AAATGGGTACACATAAGGTCTGAGAATATCCTCAATGTCTTATGTATCTTAGTTTCTACAGTATATTCTAATATTGTTCATTTCTGTTATTAAAAGAACTTATAAAGACAACAGCTGTTATTTTTACATCATAGAACCCTAAAGATATTATTTTAAAAATAAAATACAACATTATAATGTGAAGAACCATCCTAAAATTTAAATTAGTACATGTTGCGTAGACTTTTTTGATGAGTGTATAAGTAAAAAAAAAATTATAGAAATACATTTTTGAAGTTATACTTCTTTTGGCGCGTTAGGGAAAAATGATGAGAGTAAATTATTACGATGCGCGCGCACACCGTCACGAAAAACCAACACCCTGAAGTTAGCTATAGTCAACTAACATTAGTGTCGTTTTTTCTAAAAACATAGAATAAGGCGAAATATACAATTTTTGAAAGGAAATTGATCTTGTTACGCCAAAGAAGTATAACTTCTAACGTGTGGACATAAGTACACACACACATTTTTTACATATAATATACAATACATCATCTGTTATTTTTCTAAATTTTGTGATGACAAATCAGGTATTATTTAAGCTTATTGCTGCCAACAGTCTGTATATCATAAGCTCTACATTCGTTTCTGTGTAACTCCAAGGTTTAAAGCTTTAGACACTGTTTAGTAAAACTAGTGTTAAGCTCGTAGTAAAACCGATAAAGTATTAAAAAGACATATAACACGATATAGCAAAATAGCAAACAGCAGAATAACGGATAACAGTTTACATGTTATTTCAACCTCATAACTTGTTATGTTGAAGTTTTTGGCGGGATCTCGGTCTGTCATGTAGTGGATTTTATTTATTATTCATAATCTTGTGTTACTTAACTCTATATTGTGTAAAATTGGTGATGTTTTATGTAATATAGTTTGTTTATTGTGCATAAGTGAAGCGAATAGAAAATAATACCACGGACCATGAATTCTGAGATGCCACAAAAATTCCATGGAAAGTTCTAACAAGATGGCCGCCATCTTGTTAGTTCATTGAAATTATATCAAGAAACTTGTAATATCGATACTCACTTGACAATGGCAGTGATGATCTAAAAGATTGGTTGCCAAAAATAAATTAAAAAAAAAACTTGTTATGTTCAATAGCACCAGTGACAGCAAGTTGAGGAGTAATAGATTAGCATGGTATGGGCATGTCATGAGGAGAGATGAAAACCATGTAACTAAAAAAGTTTTTAGTATGCCGGTGGACGGATATAGGAGTAGAGGAAGACCGAAGAAGATATGGATGGATTGTGTGAGAAATAATATGTGTATAAAAGGTGTGAATACTGAGATGACATCTGATAGACGAGAGTGCAACAGGAAAACATGTTATGACGATTCTACTTAGCTGGAATAAGGTTATACCATAATGTGTTACCTTCAATACATTATCTAATATCCGAAAGGTAGCCCGTCCGTTCTCATCAGCAATTATATTCCCAAGGTCTCCAGCATGCCTACAGTCCTTGGGATCATCAGGTGCTCCATGTGGACTCCCAGTGGGATTGTAATGGTCACCTATAGATCTGCAACCCTGCGAATGAGTCCGGACAAGATTTGATTTAGTCCGTTGTAGATCTATTATCGAGAATCTGTCAGTTTGTATCGGTGTAGGTTCTTGAGAACCGGCTGCACTTTTAAGATCATCATTATCGGGTATCAAGCTTCGATCAACAATAACTAGATAAAGGGTCAGCGCGAAAAATACGTGTCGGTAAATAAGAAAGAGCTCACTTGAAATGTGAGCTATTATTTTGTTTAGTTTGTTTGAAACACAGCCCAATGTAAGCCCGTTTCACATGCCTCAATGTATTCAAAAGATGCAAAAATAATACCCGAAATTGCAATTTAACGGCCGGAGTATCTTACTTTCGTTAAATACATGTTGAATAAGTTATGTTTTAAGCTTTAAACTAACAAATAATATCAAATTTTGAACAAAATTCGATTTTAAACCTGTGTTACAAATGTTTGGCCTATTCACGCACAATAACGGGAAAACGTACTTTATTCATTACGTGTTAAGGTTGAATTCACACTAAATGTTGTTTATGTTGTCTTTTCATTTGTGAGGGGAGTAATTTATTGCTTTGCTCGTTTTATCGTTATTTTTAAGTATTAGATAATATTTTGAAACTTTGTGACTTTATTACTAGGTGTTATGGTTGTAATTAGGTTGAACTTAAAACTGTTTTAAAACTTGTTTTCTCCCTTTCTTAGTAAACAAATAGCTACACATAAGAATATATTTACGCGGACAGTTTTTAGCATCGATTTTGTACGTGACCCTTTATCTAGTTATTGTTGATCGAAGGTATCAAGTAATACTGTCGTTCAAGTCTATAACCATAATAATTTGCAATGGATGGTAAGCTAAAACTGCGACAAGTTCCGAAATGTTATTAGGCCCACAGTGGAACATTTACTTGTTTGGTAACTGGACTGATCTCAGTAATTGGAGCTGTTACGTAATTGTTTTTTTTTTGTTTTTTTTTCTATTATTTTTTTTATCTGTTTTGTATTGGTTTTATACTAGCGGACCTAACAGACCTGGAATAAGATCGCAGCGCTACATATCGGCTTTAATTGTAAATCTCGACCATTTTTTAATCCAACTGAACACACACAAACTATTTCATGAAGAACAGTCCAGCCGTGTAGGAGGAGTTCAGTCACATACACACAGCAGAGGAATTATTATATATAAATTTCTTCTGTACGTGTGTATGTAACTGAACTCCTCCTAAACGGCTAGACGTAGAAATTTTGTGTGCGTGTTCGAGTGGATCCGAGAGTGGTTTAGATTCACAATTATACTCAGCAGGTGACGCTGCGGTTGAATTTTAGATTTTTTTTTTATAATCAAGGCAGAACAACGTCCGCCGGGACCGCTAGAATATATATATATACACAGATCGTAGATCTTAGTTTTATATCGTTTCACTAGAGACACTTATATAATTAAACTAGCTTCTACCCCGACTTCGTCCACGTGGAATAGTTACTTTAGACTAAGACTAAAACGCAGCGGAAGCTCTAAAAAAACGATTATTAAACATCATAGCGTGATGATATATAGCCTCCCTCGATAAATGAGCTATGTAACACTGAAACAATTTTTCAAATCGGACCACTTGTTCCTGAGATTAGCGCATTCAACCAAACAAACAACCCGTCTAGTTTATAATATTAGTATAGATTAGTGACATCTCTATTTATACCTATAACATATTCTATGGTAGCAACTAAGAAAGTGTCATTTACTCTGTAAGAATTTAGTCAGAACATCTCATACGGATAGAGTTAAAATAAATCTACATACCTGACTTAAATCACCAGCATCATGGACATGCAACCCGTGGAGACCTGACGAGAGCCCGTCTATGCTACCATCCACAACCAAGACACCTTCATCCGACTGCTGAAACCTGACGACACCGAGCACACTGGTGTTACAGCACGACTGGCTGGACACCATAGCGACTGCTGACTGAGTGTCTGGAATTTAATCAAAGTGTATGAAACGACCTGCAGAGAGATAAGTTATTTATAAATACTAGTGGGCGCCCATTGGTCGACATTCGACCATAGTTCATTGATTTGTTAAAGTTTGAATTTTATTAGGGTTCTTTTGTCAAAGGGTAATAATATTATATAGATATATAGGTCTATATAGGTATATAGATAAATGTTATAATATCATTGTAGAATGTAGAATGAAAAATGGTAATTGGAACGGAAGAGTAAAATAATACATACAGTCGAGCATAGCAACCTCCTTCACAACCTTTTTTGAAGACCTCTATTGATAGATGTCAAAATGTCTTTTTTATTTACATGTGTGTCTATGTTGTGTAAAATTGAAGCAGTAGTGTGAGTAATGCATATTTTAATTAATTTAATGTACTTCTAATGCATTTTATATAAAATAAATAGCTTTGTGCACTTCTCCTCTATATAAACTTTAACTAACCCAAATTTCACGTTGATCCGTTCGTCCGATTCCGTCAAAAAGGGATACAAAGTTTAGGCTTCACGTATTAATATATATGATACTAACTGTGCCCAGGACTTCTCGTCCTCCTCGAACCTACCATAAAAAGAGTGACTAATAAATTCATCGGAATATATTACGTCCTTTTATTTATCTACTGTTCTCTCGTACTTAAGTCGCGTCCTCATTAAAATTACAATAACTTTTGATAGAGTGAACCGATTTTAACGAAACCAAGACTAAATGTTACTCGAAGAAATGCTGTATGATTTATCTTAAACTTAAGATGTTATCAGTGATGCCTGTACTAACAAACATACAGACAGATAGATAGCCAGAAAGGCAGACATTTCTAAAATGATTGCAATGTATTTTATCACTTATTCCAAGACACTTGAACAATATTTTTTCACAAAAATCTAAATATACAGACACCTTAGATCTACATTCTTATTATGGGTATAGATATGTAGACTAGTTGTTGACAATTTTTAACTTTTCCACACAATTACTCAAATTTTTTTTCACCGATCAGGTGGGTCACCTGGTGTCAAGTGATCACCACCATCCATAGACAATTGCAACACCAGGGGAGTCGCAAGTGCGTTGCCAGGCTTTGTTTGGGGAGGGGAGAGGAGGCGGGATGGGAGGGGAGGTGGGCCTCCGACGCTCTCACTGACTGAACGAAACGCAACAATGCAAACACTGTTACTTCACGTCGGTTTTCTGTGAGAGGGTGGTACTACCCCGGGCGAGCCGACCCATTTATGCTGAAACCAGTAATAGCTTCAGCGTGGCTCGATCACCAACCAATCTTCTTTTATACCAACTTTGTCCTGACAATACAAACCCAAAAAAATAGCCTAATAATTGCAGATTTTATGATGTTCTTAGGTACATTCTGCAATCCATTTTTATTTATAGACATTCATTATTGTATAGTAATTTATCAGTATATGTGAATAAAAGTCTTCATAAGATAATTAATTAGTTTAACTTACTACCAAATCCTTGCAGTACCGCACGCAGACCTGAAGCCTTTGCCACCATATCCAACACTGAGGTACTTGGTAAAGTTGTTTCCACCAGTATAGCTCCATCTTTGTATGTTGCCTATAAGTTATTAAAAGTTTAAAACTATACGACATACTCCTACTTTTTTTTTCAATCTAGGTATGCTGAGAATTTATTTAGTTTTTTTATTGTAGCATGGCAAAATGCCTGATGGTAAGCACAGTACAATCCAGAAACATCAGCGACCACCGAGTGATACATGTATAACATCCTTCGTTGGTCATCACTGTCATGCCGGCCTCAGTTAATGTTACTTCAGGTTACGCTTGAAGGACTCCATGTTATAGATAGAACACATGGGCCAGGAAAAAAAACCCTGATTTTGAAACATTCTCGATTGGTGCTTCACTCCAATTAGTCTTATCGTGATAATATATAGCCTATAACCTTCCTCGATAAATGAGCTATATACCACTGAAAGAATTTTTCAAATCGGACCAGTAGTTTCTGTGATTACCCCCTACAATGTTACAAACTCAAAAATTCACAAACTTTACCTCTTTATAATATTAGTATAGAAGTATAGATAAACTAGGGGGCCTGGCAGATATTATACTGCCTTGACAATAAAAAAACCTTGATAGATTTCTTGATAGCTTTCCCCATGAATCACTTTATCTACTGGAATCACATGGAAATCTGTTGAGTAGTATTTGAGCTTAACGCAAACAGACAGACGTTGCAGAGGACTCTCTTTTTAATATGTAATGAAAAATAAAGTATCTCACAGTTTTGACATCCTTATGCGATGTAAGTTGATTTAAAGTTTGATTCAATATTCGTTGATCTGGTTTTGGACCAAAATCCACCAGCACTTCTAGCTGTAAAAGAAATATAATTTAAGTGAATTATTATACACCTCGGAACCAAATGAAGGGAAAAACTGGCTAAGTCACTTTTACAAAACTTTACAGACGAAACAGTTAAAATTTTGAAAGCATTTTATAGTCGACTTGGATACATTAGAATGCATGTTTTGAAAGGAAATTGTATTGTATTGTATGTTATATGTATTTGGAATTGTTTTCTGTATAAAATATACTTAATAATAATTATAACAGAGGTGGTCAAGTCATGGTCTTAGCTAGTTATTAACTATTAAAGAATAAAACACAACAAAAAAAAAAATGTGACACTATATGTTTTACACTTGTTTTAGATAGTCATATTATGAATTGAGTATTTTTGTGGCCATAAACTACAAAAAGTCAATTTGAAAAAAAAAATAGACTTAACCAGTTTTTCCCTTTAGACCTTCAAATGCATTTGGCCTCAGTTTAAGGACACAGGTTTGTGATTTATAATGAATGCATTTTATGTCACAGCTAAATTTAAAGTGTATATAAAATTGATTGATATATTACTATAAGTTATTTTATAAAAACACATGCATGCTGTTGAATTTCCAAATAAATAAATAATTAACGTTTTTTTTTTATTTGACAAAATAAAGGAGTTCCATTGTTTTCCAAAATAAACATATGAAAAATTGTACCAGTTCATTTTTTTCCGTCTGTCTGTATACCACATGATATAATATAGTAATCCAAGATATACGTAGAAAAATTATGTCTATATTTTATAAATATACAAAAAAAAAACAAATAGTATCAATATACATACAAAAAGATGTTTTAAACGTTACGTTGTAGATATTATTTACTAAAAATTTAATATGATTATAATAAAAGATTTATTTCTTATAACTGTTATTTCGTTTGCTAGTTTACGTACTGCCGGCGTCCTATATATTTACATAAATACTGCTACAAGTAAGCGTTCTTACGTCTTTAAAGCGTAAAGATATGGCTGAAGTAAAATTGTGTTCAACTAATTCGTTATCACAATGACTAGTTAGTTTTAAATAAAAAAATATATTGAACCTTGAACACGTCTATCATAATTTATTTCTCCATATATTCTTACTACTAATACTTACTTTCGATGTCAACATAGTCTAAGAAAACTCTTGGTGAAATATAAGATAACTAATAATTATTTATACTACAAATTAGGTATTAAATAGTATATTCTAGAAGATAAACAAAATTAAATGTATGGCGCAACAAAACTTCACGTTTAAGCGTATATCATGTAAACATTGTTATTTGTCACTGTAAAACTTACTTGTCTTTGTCACACCTGTGTGAAATGTTACATAACTTCTCTTTCTTATGCTTGAGATTTTGATGAACGAAATTGTACCTACTAAGAGAGTTGTCAAAAAAGAAAATGTGATTTTGACATTTATTTTCTATGGTTGATGTTATTTTGAGTAGAACCGAACGTACTTTATTACAAATTTAGTTTTCTAATATCATTGATTACAAACGTTATGTTATTTAATCATTACAATAATTATTATCTGCAATAACAAATGTATACTTGAGTCGTATAGAATCAAAGATAGCAATCTCATTTTTAGTAAATTATGAGGAAACGAAAAAAATAATTATATAAATTTTGGGCAATTACTGTGTGCATCGGGATTTATCACTGTTTGTAGTAAAGATCGATTATGACATGTAACAACACAATATCTAGTTGTGGCTGTAAATTACAAAATTATTTGAAATTAAAATATCAAAACGGCCGTCTTTGTCTCTAACTATTGGTAATAGCCGTTTTTGATCCCAATATCAATAAAGATGGCTACCTTTGACACGCAGTTTTTTAAATATAGCCGGTTTAGTTTTAAGGCTGTCGACGATGAGAAATTTAGCAAAAGATCTAAATAACTAACGAAATTGTGGTACGAAGGAAATAAAATATTACATTAGTTATTACAAACAACATAAAATTAGAATACAAAATTAAACACTATTTATAAACTCTTGTTGAAATAAAATTCTTATTCAAAAATAAATTTGATATGTATTTAAACATTATTAGTTAGTACAAACAACAATTAAAATAGACAGCAATAGTAGACAACTAAATTTAGTAAAAAAAAGTATTTTAAAATAAAAAATCAAAACCAAAAATATTTTATTCAATTTAGGCCCTGAGAAGGCACTTGTGAACGTCAAAACTACCATCGGTTCGGAAAACAACCCAGTCATCGAGAAAAACGGGCATGAAACTCCATCTGGTTTTCTCTTCATGTTATATATTTTTACAAAACTTAAATAGTTACATTCGTTATTAATGGATGCACAGAGAGGGGCATCATTTCCAGACGTCACAATTGTTCACATATTGATCCACCCTATAATAAATAGCCTTTAGATATTAAAACTCGCTTGACATGATTCTTGAACTCACTATCCGGCAAATCGGTAATGTGTTTTGGGACTTTGTTATAAAACCTATATATTAATAACAGACTACCTACGTCTTCCTTCATAATTATCAATCTTAGTTTATTATAAATCTAAAACATCAGTCGACCGCACAAATAATAATTTGAATAAAACGCGTATGCAGTGAGCGGTTACCATTTCAATGACAGTATGCATTAGTATTAGTAAGTACTTTTCAAAACTAGTCTCAACGTAATTCTAGCCAATAAAATAAAAACATCACACTGTTAAAAAATATTTTGTTAAAAAAAGGTTTAAGTAGCAACCCTATGCAGGGTAGGTATGTACAATCACCTGTTTCTTTTAAAACATTTCTCTGGATGTAGTTGGCCTTTTTTTTACGAGTATTTGCAACTGTGGGATGATATTCCATAAATACGATTTCAAGAAATTTGTCATTAGATGAACAATACACCAACTTAGTGTAGGATGTAGCTTTGGTGAGAGCGTCTGCAATCATTAAATTTGTTTGTATGTACTGAACATTAATATCTCCTCCAAGAACCTTGTCACGGACAAAATGGTGTCTCACATCAATATGTTTTGTTCTGGAACGATATCCATCTGAGGCTGAAAGCCTAATAGAACTTTGATTGTCACTGTAAATGATCAAAGCATCATTCTTCAACTGCGGCCAAAAACCTTCTTGAAATTGCTTTAACCACAAAGCTTCCTGTACACATGATGACAACGACATATACTCAGCTTCTGTTGTAGATAGTGCAATGGTAGGCTGATGTCTAGAATTCCAGCTGATCGTTCCTCCCTGAAACAAAAATGTATAGCCAGTGCAAGAACGCCGGTCATCTTTTGAGCTTGCCCAGTCTGCATCACAATATCCATGAGTCATAGTTTCCTTTGGATTCTGCTTATAACTCAATCTGTAATCCAGAGTGCCTTTCAAGTAACGCATGACACGTTTCAGAGCAATCCAATGTGACATTTTTGGTTTATTATTATATCTGCTTAACATATTTATAACAAAACTTATGTCTGGTCTAGTAATTTGTGAAATATATAACAAACAACCAATTATCTCTTGATAGGGAATATCAAATAAGATTTTACTATTTTCAGAATTTTCTTCAAACATTGCATTCATGTCCATTGGAGTTTTAACAGTTTTACAGTCAGACATTCCATATTTATGTAGCACTTCTTGTATATATTTTCTTTGATCTAAATAAATCATACCTTTCTTCCTATCCCTCTCTACATGTATTCCAATGCAATTACTTACATCTCCAAGATCATTCATTTTAAATTGTTTATGTAATTCTTCTTTAATATAAGTTTTTGATTTTTCATTATTACTTCTACTTACCACGTTACCATGGCAACGTATATAATACTAACGTAATCTCTCAAAAGCAAAAAAGTGCCCGATTTTGAAACATTCTTCACTGGTGCTCTGCTTCTATTGGTCTTAGCGTGATTATATATAGCCTAAAGCCTTCCTCGATAAATGAGCTATCTAAAACCGAAAGATTTTCTCAAATCGGACTGGTAGTTCCTGAGATCATAGCGTTCAACCAAACAAACAAACAAAC
>MU159035.1:246805-281277 GCA_015888305.1 Antheraea pernyi
TCCACCTTTCCACCACTTCATCCCTCTTCTCTCTTCTTCTTTCCTCTATTTCTCTGGGAGCTAGAGGCTCCCCCATCCGTTTCTTAACCGCCGTATATTGATATACGGCGGCAAGAACCTCCGCCTCTTTACACGTTTTCTTGAAAATATAATAGCTGAACTTTTAGAAGGAGACAATGACAATCCATTACTATCCAACCATAATTTTAAATGTGTTAATGAATTATTTAAATTATTTGATGCATTTTCAGCAGATTTATCAGTACAATAAAGCAGAAGGTCATCGGCATATTGAAGAACATTTACATTCGGAACAAGGGAAGATTCTAAATCATAAGTATAGATATTATATAAAATAGGACTCAACACAGATCCTTGTGGAAGACCTTTCCATAATGTTCGACCATCTCCTGTGCTATCACTTTGCAAAGTTATTGTTCTACCTGACAACATGTTTACAATGAATTTTGAAAGATTAAATGGAATGTGAAGTCTTTGTAGTTTATGTAACAAAATAGGTAATTCGACATTATCATATGCAGCATTAATATCCAGAAAGGTGGCAATTAAAAACTTATTTTCAGAAAATGAAAGACGAATATCTGTTGTCAAAATAGCAATATTATCTATTGTGCTCTTACCCTTTCTAAATCCAAATTGACTGTTTCCCAATAATTGCTTAGATTCAACTAACCATTCTAATCGATTTTTTACCAAATGTTCAGCAATTTTTCCAAAAACAGAAGAAAGAGCTATTGGTCTATATGAAGCAGCATCAGATGCACATTTATTTGGTTTTAGAATAGTTAAAATAATTTGTGATTTCCAGGAAGGTGGGATGATTCCACCACGGAATACAATTATATTAACTATATCTAAATAATAGGAAAGAGTATAATCACTGGCATTAACAAAAAATGAATAAGATATGCCGTCTCTACCAGGAGATGAATCTTTCACATGACTTAAAACGGCTTTCAATTCAGAAAGTGAGAAAGAGTCATTGAATTCAAGACAGTTATATGAATTGGAAGGACAGATGAGACTATCCAACATAATATTTGATTGAACATAAGGAGGAGCTAAGTGATCTAAAAATTCACTAGACATATTCCGTGGCATAGGAGGATTAGAATCAGATAAAACAGATCTAAATCGTTTTATATTGCGCCAGACAATAGAAGATTTAGTATTAGGAGTAATAGAAAGACAGAATTTTCTCCAGCCTTCAATTTTTTTACTTCTAAACAAATCTTTAGTCGACTTGATGAGTTCTGTTAATTTATTATAGTTTTCTATTGACATATTATCGCTGTAAATTTTTTCCGCTTCCTTTCGTTTCGCTATTGCCAATGTACAATCTCTATCCCACCAGGGAGGTGATGCTATTTTACCTTTGTATGAGTTTTTGATAGGAAATGTTGCATTAGCAGCTTTTATCATAGCAGTACTTAAAGCTTCAGAGCAATAAATTTCAGCACCCGCAATTACTGTGGGCAAAGTTGAGGATTCAGATTTTATTATATCTCTAAATAATTCCCATCTATTATTAAAATTGGAACTAGCTGGGGAAGGTAAATTGTATTTTAAACAGGGAGATACATGTGTATTTGTTTTGGAAATGACTTTGTAAGGGAAGGAAATTAGAATAGGGAAGTGATCACTGCCCAAAGAAGAGGAAAGAGTTTGCCAAGTTAAAGCAGATGCTAGATTTGGACTACAGATAGACAAATCCACAACACTAGCATTCTCGTGAGGTGCTGTACGACGAGTAGGAGATCCTGTATTAAGTACACAAAGATCAGAATTGTCTAATATTTCGAGAAGTTGCTCTCCATAGTAATTAGAAATAGAGCTGCCCCATGTTACGTGCTGTGCATTAAAGTCTCCTAGTATCAGGCATGACTTTGGAAGAGTAGAAATGATATTTTGAATCTCAGAAAAAATTACATTTGAAGGATGAGGAATGTAAAGAGAAACAAAACAAATATTATTTACATTAGCAGCTATTACAGAATAATTATAATTGGAAGAAGGAAGAGTAATTCTCGAAAAGGGAAGACAATGCTTAATTAACATGGCAACACCGCCAAATCCGTCAAATCTATCTTGTCGAATTACAGAATAACCTGAAATTCTAAAAGAATATTCAGGCTTGAGCCATGTCTCAGAGAGACAGACTACGATAGGTTCAAATTTATTTAGAATATGTATTAAGTCTGCTTTTTTATTAATTATACTGCGACAGTTCCACTGTACTATTTTCGACTGATCCATTATTGTTTGATAGAATATTTTTCAGCATATTGACTATAATAGCTACGTTGGACGGTAAATCAGGTGATTGCGATAATAAGTCGATTAATAAAGCTATGATGTCATTGAAAGATTTTTCTTTATTATTTGGAACTATTGCACAACCATTGGCAGGAGATGGAATACTGTTTTCATGTATCAAAGCATTATGCGCTACCTGGTCATAGCCTTTCTGCAATTTGGGGGGAGAGCGTGGCTTTAATTGAATAGTTTTCTTGTGTGATGTTTTTAAATTTGTATTAGATATAGAAGGTAAAACTGTTGAAGATTTTTGAATTTCAGCTGAAGCAAGGGAGTCTAAAAATGATTTAGTAACCGGTTTATATATTTTTGCTGCCTCCGAATAAGAAACACAGTTCTGTGCCATATATAATTTAATGTCCTGCTGTCGCTTCAGCTCTGGGCACATTTTGCTTGTAGCGAAATGGTAACCAGAACACAAGCAACAACAAGAATTGTTTTCTTCTTGAGAGCAAGTCTCTCCACTATGACTATTACCACACTTATAACACCGTGGAAGAGATCTACATTGAAGTTTGGTGTGTCCAAAGCGACAACAATTGTAGCACTGTATTGTGGGGTAAATATATAAGTCTACTGGTAGGGAGTTATAACATACAAATATTCGTTTTGGAAGTATCTGACCATCAAAAGTGAGAACAACTGTTTGCGAAGGTTTATAAGACAATATTCCATCTACTATTAATTTGAAATTTAATCTTCTAACCTTTATGATATTCCCACAGCCAATAGGAACTGATATATTATTTTTAATTTCATCTAATGTCCAGTCTGTTGGGACGCCTCTAACTAGACCCATGCGAGTAACGTTAAAAGATGGAATGAATGCATTTAAATTTTTTTCCTTTAACAATGCATGTGATAAAAAGTTATTGGCGTCTAAATAATTGGAGAAACTTAAAGCAATTCTATTTCTACCAATTCGTTTCACACTGCCATTAATGATATTATTGATATTGTGTTTCTTTAAAAGATTCCCGAATGAAAGCGGGTGAAATGTGGAGCCATCTTTAGGGTCAGATTGTTCTCTTTGTACATGAATTAAATAAGGAGACAAATCTGTGGATTGATAGGCAGTTCGACCAATTCTGACAAATGTAGTCTCCATTTTCTCAGTGTGTGTCTGTGGAAGTGATATTGATGAATTATTATTAGCATTATTAATACCATTAGACATAGATTCACCTAAATTTTCGTCACTTTCACATCCACAACCTCCTTTGGAGTTGTTATTAGACTTTCTAACTTTTTTATTACAATTTTTGCATACTTTATGAAGCCGAATTCTTTTGCGAGTTTTGGACTGATTTTGAGACCCCTCTGTGTCCATACCAGATTCAGAGGTTATAGTTACGTAATTACTTGCTGGAGGAACGAAGCCCCCAGGATCTGGGGGCTCCTCCATTCTCTGATTCACACTATGTACTACAGGTTTTAAACTATTATACTATATTAATAAAAAACTTACCTATAAACATACACTAATTACACAAGTAAAAAAACTATAAATTACTTAAAATATATACAAACTAACGAAAACCTTATCCAAATGAAAAAATTAGTTAAATTTCAAACACAAAACAAGACCGCCAAACTTTATGCTTCGCCAAAAATCTCAAATAGTTCATACTACTTTTATTTCCAATTTTTTATTTGTTCTCTATTACGTATTATAAAAATAAAGTTTGTGTATGAACAATTAAAATAACAACTTTTTGATGAATGGGTATGGCTACAAATGACCAAAAAAAAACTTTTTTTATACTTTGTCTATATTTTTATACTTTGTCTGTATGTTTGTTTGTTCTGGGTAATCTCCAAAACCTATTTTAACGGGAATTTTACTTTTTACTGCCAGATAACCGAAATTATATCGGTTGACATATTCTATTTTATTTGTCCGCGGCTTCGTCCGCATTACTTTGGGCCGATTTTCACGGGGTATTCACTGATAGATAACAGACCTCATAAAAAATAATTTAGGTTTTTTATTCGCCTTCGGACGCAGTGGAATATCCGTAATGCTTGAACTGATTTTCACGGGACTTTCACTGGAAGATAACTCACCTTATAAGAAGTAACTTAGACTATTTTATTTTGTTTCTCAAGACTTCGTGCACAATATCCTACTATCTACCTACCTACTTTCACGGGGCTTTTACGGACAGATAACTAGCGGGCTCGGAAGACGTTATACGGACGGAGACGGATAATAAAATGAAAACCTTGACAAATTATACCTAAACCTTCCCCATAAATTATCATTCTATCTACTGGTGAAAACAGCATGAAAATGGTAGTTTTTGACTTTATCGCGAACAGATAAGCTGACAGAGGACTTTTTTTTAACCGACTTCGAAAAAGGAGGAGGTTACTATGTTCGGTTGTATGTATTTTTTTATGTATGTTAATCGATATTTTAGTCAATTGTGAACCGATTTTAATGATTCTTTTTTTATTTGAATTGGTACACTATGTAGTGATTAACTGCTACCTATGTATTCGTCCGTGTGAAATTGATCAAAAATATGTTACAACTGCGTGAGACGTGTGCCTTACTGACTCCAAGAATAAATATACATAATTGAAAGACATATATTTGTATGTAATATGAATTATATCATCTTTTTGGTCAATTTGGCGGCCATATTGTTTTATTTACCACGTTTGCTTCTACATAACTCAGTTATTATAGCAACGTATAAGAATAACTTAAGTATGTCGACAATACGGGCATATTATATCTATCTATAAAATAAAAGATTTAAGATATATTGTTCGATAATGTATAGTTTATAATTTTCATTACTTTCTCATATAGTGTTAGTGAGCACTGAGTTTAGTAAATAGGTTGAAGTTCCAGGTATGTTGCTGATGATAAATCCCATCCCATTCGATATACTATTAGTATTCATATATCTAATGTACACGTTACATGTTACAGTAGATGGCGTTCGTATCGTAGTTACAAATGTTTTTGAAAAAGCGTTTCTGTAATGTACACACCCACTTACAATTTTACATTTCTTTAATAAATTTTTAAAAAGCGCGTGCGGAGTCGCGTGTAACAGCTAGTATTAAATAAAACAACTAAAATAGTCTGCGTAAACTCATACAAAAACTTATTTTTGCCATATTGTCACGTGATTAAATGCATTTCTCTGATTGGTCAAGTGCACATTAACGCTGCGTTTGATACTGACGTAATGAAATATAGCCGTTTTTGGAACTAAATCGAGATTTCATATCCATATAACTAGCAAAACGGCTATGTTTGGTTAGGAAATGCACGAGCGAGCTGTTAAGTTTCAATATACTGATTTTTTTGGAATCGTTAACTCAAAAGTGCCAAAAACTAAGATTGCCATCTTTGATTCTATATGACTCACTTATGTTTTTAAAAATCTTTTGAGAGTTAATAGTTATATGTCTCCTAGTATTTGTTTAAATTTATATGAAAATAGATAACGCTCGATCATTACATATTATAAAACAAAGTCCTCGACCTCGTCTGTCTGTGTGTCTGTTCGCGATAAACTCAAAAACTACTGAACGCATTGTGATGTGGTTTTGATCAGTAGATACGGTATCTCATGAGGAAAGTTTGGGTCAGGGCTGTAGCTAGAGTCGAATTGGAGGTAGGGCAGCATTGGTTACAGGTCGGAAGTAAAAAAAGAAGATAACTGATCTGCCCGCGAATGTCCCAAACTCGGAAAAGTATAGATACCTATCGCTACAATTTTTTAAATCTCAAACTATAAACAGACAATTTAATTATAATAATTTATCTTAGTTTGTTGTAATTTAAAGGTAGGGCATTGCCCCACAATACCCTCTCTAGCTACGACCGTGGTTTAGGTATATAGTTTGTCGAGTTTTTTTTATTATCAGGGTGGGATATCGTCCACCAGACCCACTAGTATATATGTTTAATTGTTTCTGTGTTAGGGTTATTTCAAATTATTATAATATTTCGAAGTAATGTTTTGAATGAATGTATTTTTTATTCATGTACTTAGGAGCTTTTTGGGAGGAGTTTTTTAGGAGTTGTTAAATGGAAGTGTTATTACAATAAAAATATATACTGTTATAGTCAAGACATACATGGAGCCAAACATATTATTTTAATTATTTCAAATATTTTGAGGCATTAATAGTTGTACATAAATAATATTAACACTACATATTTGAGGTTATTTTTATGTTTATTGTTGAATTTGGCCACTGTATCTTACGGTTACAAAATTAAATTAATGCAATAGGAATATTTATTATATGGTTTTTATTATTGTTTTTATAGGAGCAAAATGATCACCATTACATAGTATAAAACGAAGTCACCTACTGTCTGTCTGTCTGTCTGTTCGCGATAAACTTAAAAACTACTGGAAGAATTTTCATGCGTTTTTCACCACTGGATAAAGTGATTCATGAGGAACGTTTTGATATATAATTTGTCAAAGATTTTTTTATAACCAGGGCGGGATAACGTCTCCCGGTTCCGCTAGTATCCAATAAAGATGACTGCTCTTTATTTATTCATTTAAATTCATAGTTTCGAGAACTGCATGTGGACGATATAAAAAAAAATCACCTATCTGAAGCACGACTAACTGTTGTCTTGAGTACCACTTCGCATCCCGAGAGTTACATGTATGGATTCAGATGATTTTATTAATAACTATTTTTGACATCTAATATCCCGCGGACGTAGTCGCGGGCACAGTTAATAATAAAATGGCGTCACCATATAAAAACTTTACCCATGTCAAATTACTTAAGTTGTTCCAACATTTCTGTGGTTCTGTTAAATGATTTTAGAAATTAGTAACTCCATCATACCAATATCAATATATTTATAGTCAATAGATATAATAATAGATGTAGGCCGTTAGGAACCCGGCAGACGTTGCCCTGTCTTGGTAATAAAAAAATACAAAAATTTAACCACATGGCCATCAACCGGGCCCAATTGTGAAGCTACACCATTCTTGAATCCAACTGAACATACTCAAAAATTTTCATAAAGATCTGTTCTGCCATTTAGGAATGCAGTCACATATACGCAGACAGAAGAATAATATATATAAGGATATCCAGCACACAAAATAAAAGGATAATTGTAAACAAATTATTTATTCAAAAAGAATTACTACAGTAGGTACATAAAATTTTGTATACAAATGACACAACGAACTTTGATTCAAAAAATATATATTATCTATGGCTGAAACTGTGGTGGGTGATCGTTGTGTTGCTCGATTCTATTGGGAGTCCTTGAACGACATCTCTGCAAAAAAAATGATTATTATAATTAATCACTTGTACCCATAGTCGGGAAAGAATATATATAATTTTTTTAAAGCGATATTGCAGAATTAATACTGAATACGCTAATTTTACATATTGGTAATTTGTAATAACCTGAAGTATGTTTTTCATACCCAATGTTTAATTAATTATGAATAATTTAATGGTTTTAATGAACACAAAACAAACAGATCTCGATTTTTTAATATCAATTAGATCCACCAGAAACGATGAAATGTTTCATTTAACAGTTTAATATCGATTAAAAATAGCGGTAGCTCAAATTTCCCATTAATCGATTTCAGATCGCTATGTTTACTTGAAACTGACATTTTAATTAACTGGTATTACGAAATAGGAGTTATGAGGATGAGTTCAATTTAGACTTTAACCCTTTTTTTATGGGAGAGACACTACACACCTTCCTATAATCTGCTTCAGCTATAACCGGACCGAGTAACTCGACTTGTTTCAGCGGTGTCTCGTCCATATTGTGAACGACTTTGTACACTTCAGAGTTCTTCAGGTGTTCAAGCGAAACTGGAGGCACCTCGTATTTCATGAAATTGATTCTGTAATTTAATAATCTTATTCAAAGAAGCTGATGTGAATAATTAAATCGATTAATAATTGATTGTACTTGTTTTGTTGTATCTATATTTTGATTTAAATCAACGTGTAATGTGTATGAAGGGTAAAGGTATGGAGAATTATTTCATATGGGGGAGATCTTAAAAAATGTGTCCAGCTCTAAGCACTAAATAATAGTTCCAAGACCCTCCAAAATGGTGCTAGCATATATATATGAATAGTCCGAAATAATCTTGTAAATATAACCTAAAATAAGTGTTGTAAGAAAACATGGAGTGTGATAGCATTTTTGTGAACGTTAAATAATACGTTTAGTGATTCTTGAGTGTTTAATTTATAAAAACTTGTTGAAATAATTGAACAATAATGAACCCTGTTGCTACTGTAGCGCCACCCTAATTGACACATTTTTACAAACACTTTTTCATTATAGAGATGATAGTACTCCTTACCTGTACACTCCATAGTATTTATCATGTAAATGTATTTTTTTGTAATAGATTATTATAATTCTTTGTGAATCTCATTTATGTCAAACTTTTTGATGTTTTGACTTTAAACATTATAATGTAATAAAAGTTCTATTCTTAATTTTGAAAAGAAAAAAGACTTTAGAATTTGACAGCTACATCTTGACAGTGGATAAAGTTTTGTGACTGGTAGTACAGAATAAAAAAATCAAAGAACAATAATATAAACAACACTTGAAATTATAAGCAATGCAAAATAAAACGCAAGGAAATAAATACTTTGTTAAATACAGAGGATAAGTACAGCTCTCGTCAATCTTTTTGTCCGCTCTAAATATTACAGCTGTAAATATGGGCTTGTGCATAATATCATCAA
Source organism: Antheraea pernyi (assembly GCA_015888305.1). NCBI lineage: Eukaryota > Metazoa > Arthropoda > Insecta > Lepidoptera > Saturniidae > Antheraea > Antheraea pernyi. Next base: position 255,890 of record MU159035.1, read on the forward strand.
AAGTTTGAATACAAACCGAAGTCAAAATATCAGAAATTTAAAATAGTCATTTATTTATTCTTGTCTTGATGTTGTAGATATAATATAATACGTATGCATATCTAAATTTATATTCTGTGCAGCTACATTTCAGCGGTTCAAAAGTTTGACGCGGACTGAACTAAATTTGTTCGTTCTTGCAAACGTGTAGAAATGTTTTATCTGCGCATTTGGTATTGCCAGAACAACCGAAAAGATAATTGAAGGGTTATTGTTTGGTTTGTATAAAAGTTGTGATAAATGTACTGAATTATTATTTATTTTAGTTATAATCAGTTTTTAACAACATCTCTATTACAAAGTCTTGTCTGATCTTTAGTAAGGTGCCATAACTTAAAAAGCCCTCGACTAATTTTATGAGATTTTGTATATGAAGAGCATATGCCTATTTCATAATGAATGTGAGAATGTTTTTTAAAAAGCAATAGCCATTTTTGAAGTCCATTTGAGGAGGTTGTGAAATGTGTGTAGTCGGTTTGTACGTAAGATTGTGACACAAATAAAAGCAAAAACACATGCGGAAAGAAATATTTGAATATATGATGCCAAAATGTTAACAAAAACTTAGAATAAATCATGCAGCTTCATTTGTGACGTAAAACGCGCATTAACACGACGTGACGGCCTAGTTGTGACAGCATGATTAATGAAAGTCTTTTTATTGGTCAGCTTTTTGATTTTAATGAGAGGTGGTATCCACGCTATTTTCACTTCTCAGAATCGGATTTGTATGGAAAAGGCTCGTCTATTTTTGATTATCAATCCACTGTCCAGGTGGCACTGTTATATAATTTTTTTGGCAAGTTTGATAACAAAAGATAATGGACGACAAATAATTTTGACATTTCAAACTGACAACTTTCAAATATGTGTTTTCATTCACTTTGTTTACGTGTCTGTTACGAGAGTGCGCTGCCTTAAATTTTCCTGCCTCCCACAAACAATTTTATCTATCTCCGGATCTACTTATAAACATTGACTCCTGCATATACATATTTAGATTTAGCTTTGCCTTACGATGAATATATTCATTACAAATAAAAATGGTTAAAAACTTGTATACGATTTACGCAGTACCGCTGTATGCATACATACATAGCTATAAACGTACATTTACAACCAACAGATATTAGTTCGAAACTAGTATTATAGAGGCGCTGATTGGAAATAACGAGTGCGACCTCTATTTATATAACGTACTCTGAGGTGGTATCGAGGAGGCGTTATACTATATCTTTATATATAAATTGCTTCTGTACGTGTGTATGTCACTGAACTCTTCCTAAACGACTGGACCGATTTTGATGGTATATTGTGTGCGTGTTCCAATGGAACCGAGAATGGTTTAGATTCAATTCAAAGGGAATCGGTAGGTGGCGCTGCGGTTGAATTTTTGTATTTTTTATTACAACGTCCGCCCGGCCCGCTAGTAATTCTTAAAAATTCTTTCAGTGTTATATACTTAAAAAAAAATATCTCCACCGGCATTACCTCTCGCTGTCGTAATATAACTATTGTATTGCGTTATTTCTTTTTTTTTTTTTACTTTTATCTATAGTTTTTGTATTTTTTTTTTATTTTTTTTTTTTTGTCTTTTTATATTGCCACCCGGTAGTTATGAAAATAAAATGTCTCCTCAGGTTTGCCTGGAAGAGATCGCTCTAAGCGATAAGGCCGCCTAACTGTACACATATTGTAAACTGATGACTAATCTTGTATATTTTCAACGTGTGTGCAATAAAGAGTTTTTTATTATTATTATTATACTTCATCTATCGAGGAAGGCTGTAGGCTATAGCATCACGTAAAGACCACTAGGAGCGGAGCACCGATGAAGAATGTTTAAAAAATAAATGGGTAGGGTGAAGGGGGAATAAACAGCTTTGCTTACTTATGCTGGCAAGTGGGAGGGGGGCAACCAAAATGACTAAAGCCTGCTTACGTAATATATGGATAGCTTTTCAGGCAAAATGACAGAAATACTACAAAAAGCCGTAGGGACAAATAACGCAAGCTTATTATTTATAAAAAAAAGCAACTACAAGACCTATTAGGTTATTCGAACTTCGAGAAGCATTCCAGGCAAATTTCCTACAATGCTATAAACGGAAAATCTGGGTTTTAACAGGAAGGTTGAGGCAACATAAATTAATACTAAGAATATTGGTACAATCATACCCGCTTTTCCTATAGATATATTTGCTATCACCCCACGGCCAAGTGTTGTTCCAGATTTCGATCTGTGACCACCCGGTGCACATATGAAGAGAAACATACGTAACGGCAAATTTTAAAACTAAATTGTAAACGTAAAATATGGCTTAGAAGGATATAATATATATACAGTAATCTACTAATAAGGCACTTTGAAAACCAAGGGGTGTCGAATTATTCAATAGTATAGAAAAAATTATATAGTTGGGATGCGACTCTTTGGAAAAAAATCGATTCTTAAATCGATTCGAATCGTGGTCTGTGGAATCGATTCATGAAAAAAATCGAGGTCAAGTCGAATCAAAATAATGTTTATTCAATTTAGGCCCTGAGAAGGCACTTATGAACGTCAAAACTACCACCGGTTCGGAAAACAACCCAGTCATCGAGAACAACCGGCTAGAAACTCGACCTGGTTTATCTTTTCATAATAACATAACATATATGTTAAATATTACAACATAACGACATATAAAGTTACATTCAGTTTTGGTGGATGCACAGAGAGAGGCGTCACTTCCAGACGTCGCCATCGTTCACATATTGATCCTCCCTGTAATAGCCTTTATGTATTAAGACCCGCTTGACATAACACTTGAACTTTGGCAAATCGGAAATGTCTTTTGCGACTTTGTTATACAATCTATCATCATTATCTAAAAAACTGGTCCTAGTGACCCTGACACATGGAGTGACCAGTTTGTTATTGTTTCTAGTATTCAAAGTGGATCGCTTATCCAAAAATCTTTCTGTTAAGTTTTTTTAATGACCTTTTTTTGTAATAATAAATTATTGTATGGTTTTATTTTCATCTACATAGAAGGAATCGGATCACAATTTTATAGTGCCTAAGATCGATTGAATATTTAATATCAAATAAAATAATCGGTTTTTATATGCCTAAAAATCGATTATTCGGTCTCAGATAGCCACCCCTCATTTATAGAATCTTTGTAGGTTATACTGATACCGATGCGCAAGCGGAACGAAAGTATGGAAGGGGTGAGGGACGCTTGAGCGTAGGGTGCCGGACAGTTAAACTGCACAGGCCTATGTGGTGGAGGTGCATTATGCCGATGTGACTCCCACAGTTTGTCAGGGGGAGTAACACCCTCTCCCTCTACCATTTGACCCCTCAGGTCGCAGTTGGGCCCCTTAGGAGGGGACAACACCTGTCGGAGGAGCAGACGTAGTGTCGATTAGACAGTTTCTGCTCCCCCGGCCAAAAGGTGTAAGAAGGTACCATGGGGTTTTAGTCCATGCGACTCGGGCATATCCATCCTCTGCTGCTCGGCAAGATGGATATCCGTTAGGGATTTCCCCATGGAGAAAAAAAGGTGCCGTATTATCGGAAGTAAGTAACTATTGAAGTACTGGATTACTGAGACTCTACAATAATGAAAATAAACTTTCTTTGATGCTCAACCAAGTTAAAACTATTGAACGTATTAGCATAGGATTATAACCATTTGATGCGGAATTTTTCCTACGAGACATGATAAAGAGAGAGAGAAAAAGACGCTAGAGCGGACATAACGCTTTCTCCTTACGTCACGGAAATATACAAACACAAACAATCTAAATCTTTATATCGAATTACATTTAAAGTTGCATAAAAACCATAAGGAAATTCGTTTCCGAGTCTTCTGACTACACACGTTTTTTGAAGTTATACTTCTTTTGGCGCGTTAGGGAAAAATGATGAGAGTACATTTTTACAATGCGCGCGCACACCGTCACGAAAAATCGACACCCTGAAGTTAGCTATAGTCAACATTTAGTTTCTTTGTATTTGTTGTTTGCATTTCTTTGTATTAAAACTTTCAATGTATTAAATACCTTTTTGCTATTATTAGTGTCGTTTTTTCTACAAACGTAGAATAAGGCGAAAGATAACATTTTTGAAAAAAAATATTATATTGTTACGCCAAAGAAGTATAACTTCTAACGCGTGGACATATGTACACACACACACTTTTTTTAAATAAATATGGCAATTTGACCAGAATCTTAATATTAAATCGTGTGATCTACGATGGTAAACACGCTCAACTGTAGACTGGCTCTCAAATGTAGCTGCCGGAATACAGCAACAAGTGCTTTGCGATAGATTTTAAAAGTGGTTGTTAGCCGTGCGACCTTAGAAAAGCCCTACCTACCACTATGCTATTCATAACATATAATATTTCATAACAATGATTTCCATCACTGCGTGATTGGACTTAGTTATATGGATTCGAACCTACGTCCATCGATGCGGTGTCCGAACATGAGATCAACTGTACTGGCCCTTAAATGAAACCGCTGTAACACATAGACACAAGACAGATTTACAACTTCAGGGTGGTATCTAGCCAGGTAGGGTTAGAAAAATCCCTACCACTGTGCTATGGTTTCATTTCGGTAGGTCGTAGAGCCATGCTGAAGCTATTACTGGTGCCACCATGAATGGGTCGGCTAGTCCGGAGTAGTACCACCTTCTCATAAAAAAACCGATGTGAAGTAACAGTGCTTGCATTTTTGCGTTTCGTTCGGTCAGTGAGAGCGCCGGAGGCCCACCTCCCCTCCCCTTCCCTCAAACACAGGCTGGCAACGCACTTTCGGCTCCCCTGGTGTAGTTAGTGTCCATGGACGGTGGTGATCACTTAACATCAGGTGACCCATTTTCGTTTACCTGCTATGACATAAAAAAGATCTCGATGTTTTCCTTCACTGTGCGCTCCAACTCGGTTGTAAAGATTCGAACGTATATCTATCGACGCGGTGTCCGAACACACTATCAATTAGACTGGCTCTCAATTGCAGGTGCTGGAACATAGCTTTGGTGTTTACATATACTTGCAGATTGACAACGCTGGCTACTCAGACCGCGTTTATAAAATACCTTACCATATCAATGTTTTATTGTATACTATACTGAAAGCTGAGGTCCCATAATCAAATCTAAGTCTTTAGAGACTGTCTTAGGGATGGTGATCTGTAATCGATTTATCAAATAATCGATATCTAGACATAGAAAAATCTATTGATTTAATCGATGTCAAACATCGAATCGATCTCCGATACTATAGAATTCTGATTTGAGTTTTTTCTATTTACATAAAAATGCCGGTATGAGGACAAAAAGTGATGTTATTTGTTATTCTTTTCTTTTCTAAGATGTTTGTTAAGCTACTCTCATACCTGCGTGTATCAGTCCAAAGTTTTGTCTATGGTCACACTCAATGCAGATGCTGGAAGACATCGATCAACAATCGTTATGCGTTACGAACTATCGAGCTGCGTGACGATAGACGCAGCGCGATATCTGGGCTGGTGGTTTTTAAATACATCAAAGGAGTTTCGCGGACGACAATGTCGAGTCATGGGAAAGACACAGGTGTGGCAACGTATAATCTGTGCCTTTATCAGAATGATTTTGGACGTTAATTTACTGCGACTAGTAGTCGACGCGTCGTCTCGCAGATATGGGAGTACCATTAGAATATTGTTTGTTGTACGTATGAAGGAGGCGTTGTTAGCTTTGAACAAACCCTCGACAAAAATAAAGAGAAAAAACATACAATAATTTATAATTAAGTAACAAAAGGCGACTAAAGATTTTAAGAGATTGTTGATTTTTTAATAATCCCTCCTCTAGATCTCGATTTTTTCACGAATTGATTTCAAAATCGATATTTTTTTTTCGTATAATCACCATCCCTAGACTTTTTTCTAACATATTATAACTAACCATCATTGTTTTAACGAATCGTCGCGCTTAATTGCTATATTTACTACGTTTCCATATACCCTCATTCGAGTTTTTATATGACCTGACCAGTTTTATTTTACTATGTGTGTATGTGATTTTAATTAAATATTGTCGGAAAAAAGTCAATATTGTAAAATGAGCATTATCTTTAAGAATCTATTACGCGAAAAAAGCAAGTTATGTGTTGTAAGACTTTCTATGCATGTAGCAGTATGTAGGTATATACGGAGGAAGTGAAACATCTTTGGCTTATAAGCTTCGATCAAAAATAACTAGATAAAGGGTCACGTACAAAATCGAAGCTAAATCCCGTCCGCGTAAATATATACTTATGTAGCTATTTGTTTACTAAGAAAGGAAGAAAAAAAGTTTTAAAACAGTTTTAAGTTCAACCTAATTACAACCATGACACCTAGTAATAAAGTCACAAATGTTCAAAGTATTATCTAATAAAAAAGCTCCCAAAAAAAAAGAAAACGATTTTGAAAAATTCTTCATTAGTGCTCCGCTCCGTATATGTCTTAGCGTGATGATGTATAACCTATAGCCTTCGATAAATAAGCTATCTAACATTGAAATAATTTTTCAAATCGGACCATTAGTTCCTGAGATTAGCGCGTCCAAACAAACAAACTCTTCAGCCTTATAATATTAGTATAGATTATATATATCATTAAATAGTATAAAACAAAGTCCCCTATCGCGTCTGTCTGTCTGTTCGCGATAAACTCAAAAACTACTCAACGGATTTTTATACGGTTTTCACCAGTAGATAAAGTGATTCATGGGGCACGTTTTGGTATTTAATTTGTCAAGGATTTATTTATAACTAGGGCGGGACAACATCTGCCGGGTCCGCTAGTAGAGTATAAACACTGACATATATAAACCCAAGACACACAGTCTCGAATAAAAGTAGCGCTCATAACCGGCCGCAAAAACACCCCAATATACATACGTGGTTATAGTTATGCGATAAACTTATGATTTTGCAAATTCAACCTTACCTGATGGATCTTATAGGTGGTAGAGCCACGCTGAAGCTATTACTGGTTTCAGCATGAGCGGGTCAGCTCGCCCGGAGTACTACCACCCTATCATATAAAACCGACGTGAAGTAACAGTGCTGTGCTTGCATTGTTGCGTTTCGTTCGCTCAGTGAGAGCGCTGGATAACCCACCTCCCTTCCCCACTCCCCCTCCTCCAAAGACAGGGTGGCAACGCACTTGCGATTCTTCTGGTGTTGCAAGTATCTATGGTTGGCGGTGATCACTTAACATCGGGTGACCCGCCTGTTCGTTTACCTACGATGATATATTAAAAAAAATTAAAGTAGTTTAATCCAAATTTATGCACTCATTTTTGTGTGCCGGCTGTGAGTCGTTTAGTGTGCATCTTAAGGTTTGGTATATTAATGGGTATCCATAAGAGAGTAATATAGTGTTAGTTGCACCTATTAACGTGCACAAGCAAGCAAACAACAAACACTTTATTGAGTTTTTGAAGTTATACTTCTTTTGGCGTGTTGAGATGATGAGAGAGAGAAAAAATGATGAGAGTAAATTTTTACGCTGCGCGCGCACACCGTTACGAAAAACCGACACCCTGAAGTTATTAGGATGCGCGCGCACGCCGTCACGAAAAACCGACACCCTGAAGTTATTACGATGTGCGCGCACACCGTCAGGAAAAACCGACACCCTGAAGTTATTAGGATGCGCGCGCACGCCGTCACGAAAAACCGACACCCTGAAGTTATTACGATGTGCGCGCACACCGTCAGGAAAAACCTACACCCTGAAGTTAGCTATAGTCAACATTTTGTTTCTTTGTATTTGTTGTTTGCATTTCTTTGTATTAAAACTTTCAATGTATTAAATACCTTTTTTTCTATTGTTAGTGTCGTTTTTCCTACAAACGTAGAATAAGGCGATATATAAAATTTTTGAAAAGATTCTTATCTTGTTACGCCAAAGAAGTATAACTTTATAAGTACACACACACACTTTTTTATAATGTTAGCACACATTTGATAATAAATATAATATATCTAATAATGCCACAGTAGCGGGTTAAGTCTTTGTGAAAATTTTCGACCGCACTGAACACAGCCAGTAGCCCAGGCTTGCATATAATATAGTCATATATATCCAATAAATAAGTTTAAAATTGACTTTTATATATCCGTCAGTCGTCTCTATGTTATAAATCTTTATATATACACTAACGGTCACTGCAGACGTTGTCCTGCCTTGATAATTTAAAAAAATCCTAAAAGCCATCCGCAGCGTCGCCTACCGGTCCCAATTGTGAATCTAAACCATTCTCGGATCCACTCGAACACGCACAAAAAATTTCATCAAAATCGGACCAGCCGTTTCGGAGGAGTTCAGTGACCTACACACGTACAGAAGAAATGTATATATAAAGATATATAGTAGCGGGCACGGCGGCCGTTGTCCTATATACCTAAACCTAAAGAATCACTTAATCTACTGGTGAAAACCCCACGAAAATCCGTTGAGTATGAAGTTAAGTTTATAGCGAACAGACAGACAAACAGACGTGGCAGAGGACTTTGTTTTATAATATATAGTAGTGATAATTATTCTGTCCGTGTGTATGTTAAACGGCTGAACAGGTTTTGTTGATTTTTTTTGTGTGTGTTCAAGTGAACTCAAGAATAATTTAGATTCACTATTAGACCCGGTAGGTGGCGCTGCGGTTGACTTTTGAGATTTTTTATGTGAAAAATTCTTTAAGTGCGTTAGTCAGTATTTTAGGCAGGAGATAAATTTGTAACTTCGCGCCATAACATGCTACGTCAGCATGACCGACCGTATTACGATTACGCGGCTTCCGTAAGATAGCGAAGCGTAGTATAAGAGGCCTGTGTACATGTAAAATTGATACATTACAGCCTATAATACGTTTGATTTATTAATAGACTATATAAAAATGTATATAATTATAACTCCGAGTGCCAATAGATATGAAAACCACACTAACGTTAATAATTTCAATAAACAATTCCAGAAATTTAAATATTATCAATCACACTATAATTCATATGTAAATTCAAAAGAGAATATATTTATTTCATTGTTTTTAGTTTTCACTTATGTTGGCAGTCCATATGACTGTGAAGCGACGATAATGGTCTATGATAGTACACACGCGAGACCTACAGACTCGTTCTGAAGTACGTCTGCCGGAGCACAACAAGTGCTTCACGATAGTTCCACTTCAGGGTGGTAGCTAGCCAGACGGACTGCCTGAGAGAGAGACTGCCTCGTCTTATTTCTTATTATTAAGGCAACCATTATTTTAGATTATTACTGCCATTATCGAATAGTTAATATATTACAAGTTCTTCTTCCATTCCATTTCTGGCAACCAGTCTTCTAGCAGACTATTACTGCCATTGTCAAGTGAGGATCGATATTACAAGTTTCTTGACATAATTACAATGAACTAACAAGATGGCGGCCATCTTTATAGAACTTTCCATGGAGTTTTTGTGGCGTCTCAGAATTCATGGTCCGTGTTATTATTTTCCATTCACTTCACTTACGCACAATAAACAAATTATATTATATAAAACACTACCAATTTTACACAACATAGAGTCAAGTAACACAAGATTATGAATAACAACAGACCAAAAGCCCGCCAAAAACTCGACCGCTAATTTATACGTACATCTTTGCTCAGCGCGTCTATATTCAGTGCGGTCAAAAACTTTGTCTACAACTCTATATGTATCATGCTATTAATTTGACAAATGGCTGACAAACCTCTTATCGTATGAACGTTGTTCGCTTGCGATCCTATAAAGATGGTTATTATGAATCAAATGTATGCATATATCAAACACACGTATGACAATTCCTATTTTAATAATTTGTCACTGTATCTAGCTATCAAAGGATGTCGAAGTCAGTTGAAAGACTATTAATTAATACAACAATATTTACTACTATGTGCCCGCGACTTCGTCCGCGTTGAACCTTATGTAAAAAAGAGTGATTAATTAAGTCATCTGAATGTATCAACTTTTTCTTTTTTTTTATGTCATAGGTGGCAAACGAACACGTGGGTCACCTGATGTTAAATGATCACCACCGTCCATGGACACTAACAACACCAGAGGTGTCGCGAGTGCGTTGCCACTCTTTGGGGGGAAGGGTTAGGGGAGGGAGAGGAGAGAGGAGAGGGGAGGTGGGCCTCCGGAGCTCTCACTGACCGAACGAAACGCAACAATGCAAGCACTGTTGCTTCACGTCGGTTTTCTGTGAGAGGGTGGTACTACCCCGGGCGAGCCGACCCATTCATGCTGAAACCAGTAGAAGTACTTATTTACTTTTCTCACGTTTGTCATTAAAATTACAATAACTTTTGATAGAGTTGACTGATTTTAATGAAACAAGACTAAGTTATTTTCGAGAATATGCTTTATGATTTTCTTTCGTACTGACTACGCTATTGACCAAGCGAGGTCTTAACAGCTTCATCGGACTACTAAGGCGAGCGCTTAAGGCACTCAGCCGATTTTATTTTGGCAACTTGCTCTAGGGTGCGCGGCACACCTCGGCTTTGGCTGTTGCCTGATACATGCAATTCGCGACCTATCTGAGCTAACCTAAGCTAAACTAACAACTCATACATATATGAGTTGTTGAAACATATATGTGTACCAAGCATACATACCTCAACAACCCTTATATATATTTCGTATCGGATAATATTCTAAACTATTCCAGTTTAATAAGGGGTTTTCCTTAGGTTTTATCGTGAACACAGTACTTTAGCAGTGCTGCGTGTTCAAACAAACAGACAGACACTTGTAAAAGTGTATTTTATTATTTATTTATTTATAGTATAAATAGACAAGCAGCATAATTGCTAATACGTCTATATCACACTATTACTTGTTCCGAGACACCTGCAACAATGTTTTTTCCCAAAATCTAAAAAGTACAGGCTCGTTATATTCACTTCCTTATTATATTTATAGATCTAAGAATAAGGTTTAATTATGCATGATAAAAAATACACTGAATACGTTTATTTGGGTTTACGAGCAGATAACTTTTCATTTTTTATGATTTTAATTCCAGACAATACCGCTCTACCTACAGTACAATGTTATTAATCGTTCTGGCAATCAAAGACGCCGTTATTTCAAATATTTTGATAGACACTTTCTTTTATGAAGACTTACATACTTCTTAATTCAACACTCGATAAGAAAAATGAAAATTATTATAGCGGCACGGTGTGCTGAGCGTTTTGACGTTTGTCAACTATGTTTCAAGGAGAAAATTGTTGTTTTTTATTTTCAATAGTGACTTGCAGTTAATCTCCAATTTATCATATAATTTTAGGACACAAAATTTAATTTAGTACACTGGTTTCTAAATTATATATATTTATAACTAACTATATACTCTATATATCAATCTAACTACTATTATATCTAACTATATAATATGATCTCACGTTTTTACTAACAAAAAACCAGCGTCTTTGTCAAAATCCTTACTTGAATATAATTATTAGTGTACTTATTTACAACACAATCCGGCATTTATATTTTTTAAAATTCAAAATGAATTATTTAATTACCATATATGACTGTATATATAGGATCACTGGCCAGCACAACTATCGTCTCCGGCAGACTCGCGTCAATGCTTAATATAAAACAAAGCAGCGTTTGATTACATTTTTTTTCGACGTTTGTCATTTCACGTCATTATTGATTGTCAAAACGGCCATGACACCGTGCCGCTATTATATCTACCATAGATGATAAACTAGACATTTCCGTCACTATCGTTATGTGTCAAAACGGCCATTACAGCGTGCCGCTATTATATCTACCATGGATGATAAGCTACTATAGGATAAAATAGTAGTACCAACCCGATAGCTTTCCCTTGAATGACCTCAGCGTTAGTTTTCATCAGCTCGGCGATTATCTGGTCCTCGTTAGCGTCTTGAGGACACCTCCATTTCCTACCTCCCGGGAGGATTAGAGGACGATCCTCTGGATTGAGAGGTCCGAACACGGGCTTCGGTTTCCCGACCCTACTAGCGGGACGTTGAGTCAGCTGCCTAGGTTCACTCTCACGCTGGGCGAATTCCTAGGTTATCAATCATAATTAGCCTGCAAGCGACCCACTGCATGGCCATAGGCCTCTTCCTAAAGGTAAGTACGGGCAATAATCACCACGCCAACCCAAAACGTATTGGCGATTTCAAACTCTGTCCCCTAATAATATATGATTGCATATATTTGAATGAAAAGTATTAAATCAGAGTTTCACTTCCTCTGTGTGTACACACAGATACACCTAAAGTTTTTTTTTTGTATTCAACGTTCAATGTAACATGGAGTTCTGAGTCGTTAGCAATCATGGCTAATAGGTCAAATTTCTAAAGTCGTTTTTTTTTGTTTCTATAGAAATAACCGCGTTGTCTGTTTCTGATCGTTTGAAGAACCACGTAGTGCCCAATAAATGAATTCTAACATTTATGATAGTTTGTCTCAATTTCTTTGCTTAAGGGGCGTCCGTTAATTATAAAACGTTTTCAAAGGGAAAGGGGCGTTGTCAAGCCATCTCAATTGGGGGGATATATCATTACATCTTATAAACTAAAGTTATCTACCGCGTCTGTCTGTCTGTTCGCGATAAGCTCAAAAATTACTCATCGGATTTTCATAAGATTTTCACCAGTAGATAAAGTGATTCATGAGGAAAATTTAGGTATTCAATTTGTCAAGGTTTTTTCTTATTATCTGGGCGGAAAAACGTCCACCGAGCCCGCTAGTTAAAATTAATGACTTTACATATACTCATAGATTTGAATATATAAAAATACGTGCATGTATCAGTGTACACACGTAAGAAGTGAAACTTCTTTATGACATCATTTTTCGAAAAATGATCTACTATATTTACAACTTTACAGAAATTGGTTAAATAAAGCTAAATTAGATAAAGTTTAAGCAAAAGGCTTTTATTATTATAAATATGGATACAAATAATTCAATTATTTTACCTTGTTGTTACTAAGATTATAATAGCATTTCATCAATTATATTTCATTAATTATAATAGAATTATTACTATTATTGTTATCGTTATTATATATTTTTGAAATTAATGGCTTATTATAACTGAAATATGAAATATATGGTTTACATTCCACGGAATCTGATCATTGTGAGCGCACCTTTAGAAATAAACATGGCGCGTAACGGAAAAAGGTACAGAAATTAAGATGACGCGTAACCGAAAACCGTTACATACTCTAAAATTCCTCCCTACGATAAAGAAGTTTCACTTCAAAAAATTACGTGATATTTTCTGAAACTCTTTCTCGTTCCCACGTGACATTTAGTGGGTTTTGGCTTGACCCCCTTCCTCCGTAAACCCCCACGTAATTAAGACGCCCCATAATGAATGGCCTTTCAAGTTTCAATCGTGAAGATCGGTAGTAAGGTATTTTATAAATTGTTGTTTGGTTTTATACCACCCTTGGTTTGAAAATCAATTAAGTTCCTGTAGCTGTACTTGCACGGTGTAGTAAGTTTTTTATTAATTAATAGAATATTAGCTTTTTTACGGCCTCATTCGCGGTAATGCATCACTATCATCAGCCTATAAGAAACTAACTGCTGGGGCATAGGTCTTGAAGGAGGTTCTAGGCTTAATCACCACAACAGCCCTCAACGTGTTGGCGATTTCAAACTCTAAGGAATCCACAGTTCTATGTTTCCCCAGACACGGTGATACTACAAGAACACTTCTCAGGTTCAGATATCCTTAGCTTTCCTTCACCGTCACTTGTTACTGTTACAAATTTAAAAAAGTAATTGTTTTTCTATATCATAGGAGGCAAATGAAGAGGCGGGTCACCGCTGTCCATAGACACTAGCAACACCAGGGGAGTCGCAAGTGTTTGGGAGGGAGGGGGAGGGGTGCATCCGGCGCTCTCACTGACCGTATGAAACGCAACAATACAAGCACTATTAGTTCACGTGGGTGTTTCTGTGTGTCGGGAGGTAGTACGCCGGGCGAGCCGACACATTCACGCTGAAACCAGTGATAGCTTCAGCGTGACTCCACAACCTACTAAATTGTACGCGAATTTCTAATAATTCGTTGGTACAAGCCGGGGTTCGAAGCTATGGACATCGGGTTGATATTCTACCAGTCAAACTTCTGGACCACCACGATTTTCATTTGCATCAATAACGCTTATGTTAAACGCTTATAATGTGTCTTCCTAAAGAGAAAGCATTTTTAAATTCGGTCAAGTAATCTTTGAGTTTAACCATCAGGAACAAAACACCAAATCCTTTCTCTTTGTAAAAGTTATAGACATGTACAAGGAAAATATATGATGTTATTATAATCACGATGGAGATTAAATTGAAGTTATCAAAAGTTAGGACCAACCTTCTTCTGCTTTTCACTTCTCATTTCTTCTTCCAATCTCGCTTCCTCTTCTCTCTTCATCTTCTCTATCGCTTCTTGAATTACAATCTCCGGTGCGATTACCTCTTCCTCGTTCCCATCAGTTCCATTCTCTTTGACTTCCTCTATATTTATATTCGGCAGAGCTTCAACTTCAGATGTCCTCTCGTCTACACTTTGAAATCCGTTTGTCATTTCAGTTTTAAACTCTGTAAAAGTGGACAATACATTTCTTGAAGGGATTTTTGTTATACTGTTGAATTTATCTACAATTCTTTTTGTATTGAGGGTTTTACGGATGTTTTTATGAGCATAAACATTTTGTTAAGGAATAACGGACTCTGTTACTTTCCATCAGTTTAACACACAACACAAATAACCATAGGAGATTAATATTCGTATTTTTTTATCTTTTAGTTTGCTATAACACGCTAATCTTTTTCATTTGTAAATAGAGCGAATATATTGAGGATGAGATATAGTATGTCTAACCACACAGCGCACAAAAAATGCATCGCTGATGGAACAGTCATACAAAGACTGCGGAAACGCCCGAACCCCCCTTGATGGTCGGGTCCTAATCTCAAGAACTATTGGTCCGATTTGAAAAACTCTCTCAATGTTGGATAGCACATTTATCGAGGAAAGCTATATAAGGTTATACACTAAGACCAATCGGAGCGGATCACTAATGAAGAATGATACAAAATCGTTTTTTTCCATTTGAGATCTTGCGCTGGGTATGATAATTATGCCATACGGACGAAATAGCTAGCTAGTACTTTGTAGTGTTTATCGTTTGAGCACAACCTTATCTGCTATTAAATGACCATGTGGTCTAAAGATGGTGTTTACGGAAATGTTGTCGACTGACACTTTTTCGACCAAAACAACCACAATGAACAATACAACAAAAACAACGACTCAGATAACGAAAGTACAAGAGGACAATTGAGTATTTGGGGGCACCTAGCTAATTGAATAATGTCTTTTTTTTTTTTTTTTCGAACTGACTATGCTATTGACCTGGCAAGGTCTTTACAGCTTCACCGGACTACTAAGGTTGGCGCTTAAGGCACACAACCGATTTTGGGTTTTGGGTAACAAACACAAGGGTGCACGCACACCTCGGCTTGGATGTTACCGAAAAAAGACGCGTCTGTCCTAGCTAAACTATGCTAAGCTATTCATACATATATGCATTTGTGAACCATGCAATGAAAATTGCATGATTCACCAATGAATACGTGTATATCGGAAATGAAACGAACTAAACTATTCGATTCAGTTCGATTGAGGGAAAAAAGTAAACCCTCCCACAGTGTATATAGATGTGCACGTGTGTGAGAGAGATAGTCTCATATGTGTGTTCAAGTGATGTAGGTGAGTCACTGTATCGCGATAATAATATCAAGAGGGCTCCGCGCGGGGACGACCTAGGCTCGAGATATTATTGAGAACCGCGAAGTGTGCGGGAGCTAATAGGGATCGATTACAAAAGCGTGGGCGCAACACGCATTTTATAAGATTGAATTTAAATTTACTAACGGTGACGGCACCGAAGTCTAAAAATAGACATAACAAAAATTATTATTATTGTTTGACGGTTATTTATAGGGGAAGATAGACGTAAATACGCGATTTACTCTATCTTATATTAGTTATTTATTTTTTAACAGCTGCTCGGGCGAGCCGTTGTAGGGTAGCCGCGATGGCTGGAAACAATACAACAAAAACAACGGCTCAGATAACAAAAGTACAAGAGGACAATTGAAAGCGCGAGCTAACTATAATGTGGCGCCCTCTCTTAACGACATGTGTGAACTATTGTTTTGAATAGATGGTAAACACGATAAACTTAGAGATTAGCTCTCAAGTGCGTGTACCGGAACACACCAATAGGTGCTTGGCGATAGATTTACAACTTGGACAAATAGACAAATGAGCTTAAAAAAGAATAGTGCGTGGAGTCCCTCCGCGCGGAAGAAGTGAAACTTCGTAATGTGGAAACGAAAATAGGAAGGGGTAGAAATTGATTTTTAGTGAAATCATATTGTTTCTTTAAGACAAACTTTATTGACATTGCTTACAATTCAAAATTGATTGCATCTTTTAATTATCATTTTCGAGTGGAGAAATATCCAAATCTATAACATTTACTATGGGATTATGATAACTAAAGTAAGATACGAAATGTTTCACTATTTTTCTCGCTCTGTCTCTTCCCATTCCGTTGAAGGTTTAACGCAACAGTGCTTCCATACCCCCTCCATGGTAGCATTAAATGTTTAACGCAACCTTGTTGGAAGTCGCATTAGAAGTTTCACTTCAAAAATCCTTCCTACCTGTGGTTTTATCACGGTGTTTACCTTCACCGCCCGCTCCGATACAGTTATAAGGATTTGAACCTATTCGTTCAAAGAGTTGTCCGAATATGCTGACCACTAAACCTAAATTGATTAAACTATTAAGAGTATTTAGACTATCTAGGATAAAATAATACTAGGGACAACGACTACTGTCATACTAATTTAAAAAAAAATTATATATACTACTACTGAGATGAAAAGAAATAATAAAGACCAAAGACTAAAAAAGAGGAAAAAACAAAAATGTTTAAAATGTGAATGTACTGATAATATAACGATAGATGTAGAATTAAATGAATCAAATGAAATTTAATACAATTAAAACTAACTACGTTTAAGAATTATCTAAACCGATAGCTATAATAAGGATTATAGGTTATAAAATCCTTGTATATAGATTAATAAATGTAACATTAATATTAAGGATGGAAATGTAAAACTCTCGGCAACGGCTCAAGCCTAGGTCCGTTCCCTCAGCGTGGAGCCCTTGACTACGTTGCTCGCGCGATACAGTGACACAAAATCTTACATCACTGCGACAACATTACACATATCACCTCCACACACGTGCACGCATACACGCTTACACAGGCAAGTGGAAGGGTTTTATTTTTTTCCCTTATCAAACTGAAATAGTTTCGAATATTATCCGATACGAAATATATATAAGAGTTGTTGAGGTATGTATGTTTGGTACACATATATCTTTCAACAACTCATATATGTATGAATAGTTAGCTTAGCTTAGGTTAGCTAAGATAGATCGCGAATTGCATGTATCAGGTAACAGCCAAAGCCGAGGTGTGCCGTGCACCCTTGAGCTAGTTGTCAAAATAAAATCAGCTGAGTGCCTTAAGCGCTCGCCTTAGTAGCCCGGTGAAGCTGTTAAGACCTTGCTGGGTCAATAGTGTAACCAGTTCGAAAAAAAAAATGGAAATGTAACACGGAAGTAAAAACCAGATATAGAAAACGACACAGTATAACAAGGACACGCCACATAGAGATTATAAGGTACACGGTACAAGGAAAACCAAAGTCTCGGATTACGGCCGAGGAAAGGGGGCATAAAAAAAAACTATTAAGAGTCATTATGAGGCTTGGATTTCATCAAGATGATTTCTTACAATTAAAACTCAAGTTAATGGCTTCATGGGATACATTTTTGGAACTCACCTTCGACATTCTTCTCTTCAAAGCTTTCAGCATTTGATTCATATTCATAATTCGTTTTCAGTCGATTTATACCCTGAAAATATAGAATCAACATGAAGATAAAAAATGATTTATTTAATTTAATATGCCCTGAGAAGGCGCTTATGAGCGTCAAAACTACCACTGGTTCGGACAAACAGCCCACTCATCGAGATGAACCGAATAGAAATTCAATATAATTTATCTTTTTAATAAATTTAGCATTATTTAGAAAATATTACACGTCACAATTGTTTTTAATGGAAGCACAGAGAAGAGTCAAGTCCAGGCATCACCATCGTTCACATATTGATCTAACCTATAATTAATAGTTTTTATTCATTGGACTGGAATTTCCAAGGCAAGCGGGAACGTGGTCGTCCTTGACAAACCTGGCGAAGATCTGTGCTTGCAGAGTGTGCGAAAATTGGGCTTGCTTGGAGTGAGGTGAAGCGTCAACCCGTCGACAGAACGAGATGGAGAAGCATTGTGTCTGCTCTCTGCCCCGACAGTTTGGGCACATAGGATCCCAAGAGAGGAGAGAGAGAGAGACATTAAATTCCGCTTGACAGGGCGCTTGAACTCATTATCCGGCAAATCGGGACGTTATAAAACCTAAAAACTGTTTTTGGTCTTAGTGAGCTCATTTGAAACACAGTAAATTAAAATCGACAATATGTCAAGGTAGCACTATACGTCGGAAAGTTTTGCATAGTTGATGAGGAAAGCGGAATCAATAGTAGAGAAGATATTCAAGTATAAATTTGGATCTACGTATTACAGTAAGGAATACATAATAAATACAATCATCATTGATAGACGCATGTTAAAAATTGAGCATATTATTTATTTATAACGTTGAATCATTTCGAATTGAGACATGGGTGCCGCCATATTGTGATTGGCTTCTGCCGGGCGCCTTTCACTGTACCGCTACTCTACGACCGCGCACCGACTATAATGTAACATGCGATAGATGGATGGATCGGACGAAAACATTTCAGCCGATGGAAATAACGTTTCATCTTAAAAGGAGAAACACTAAAGCATGATGTTCAAATTCCACCGCGCGAATCTCACGCGTCTTTTTGAAGTGAAGTATTTAGGCGCGTATTTTTAGTAGGATACAATTATAATCTTGCGTCATGACATGCTACGTAAGCATAATGTAATGTTAATAATCTCTATTTACAAATTATGAATTTAAATAATTCACACTAGGTATAATTAATTTAAAAATTCAAAACAGAACACAGTTATTATATTAAATTAAGTTTTCACATGACAGCCTCGATTTTTTAATAAAGCGACTCTTCTAATGGTCCTAGAAAGAATAGAAACCCCTAAAAATACAATATAAAAAAAATCCATAGTATGATATTTAAATTCTAAGGCGTGAGTACCTCACGCGCTTTTAATTATTTGGTTAATTCTAAACTCTCCAATTTTTTTTAAAATGTTTATCTTTTTTCCCTTACCAAACTGAAAAAAGTTATTGAGGTATGTAAGCTTGGTACACATATATGTTTCAACAACTCATATATGTGTGAATAGTTAGCTTAGCTTAGGTTAGCTCACATAGGACGCGAATTGCATGTATCAGGCAACAGCCAAAGCCGAGGTGCGCCGCGCACCCTTGAGCTAGTTGTCAAAATAAAATCGGCTGAGTGCCTTAAGCGCTCGCTTTAGTAGTTCGGTGAAGCTGTTAAGACCTTACTTGGTCAATAGCGTAGTAAGTTCGAAAAAAAATTTAAAAAATCGTTGAGTTTTGGCGGGATTTTGGTCTGTCATGTAGTGGATTTTATATTTTATTCATAATCTTATGTTACTTGACACTATATTGTGTTAGATTGGTGGCGTTTTATGTAATATAGTTTGTTTATTGTGCATAAGTGAAGTGAATGGAAAATAATACCACAGAGCGTGAATTCTGAGATGCCACAAAAATTCCCTGGAAAGTTGTAACAAGGGAGCCACCGTCTTGTTGGAACATAAACGTTGACATCGAAATGATCACACGACACTAACTTGTAATACTATTAACTACTCGACAATGGCAGTAATAATCTAAAAGAGTGGTTGCCAAAAATAAAGTTAAAAAAAAAGTTTACTTGAATACTAAGTCCTTCAAGCTGCTTGGAGACGAGCTCAAGTGTCTGCTGGATAACTCCCGGCAGTTTCGCTAAAGCTGCTAACTGCGCTTTCATCTGCACGAGTTGCTGTTCTAAACTCGCATTCGGGTCTGCGAAATACAAACAGATAAAAAATAACAGACTTTATTTCTATTCCTTTGACGTCGCATTTGAATTTGCCAGTGTCAATGTTTCATTCTCACTAAAGATTTATGTGATTAGTTTTTAATTTGTTATCTGACGAGGTTTTATCGTGAATGCATTATTTTAGCAGCGATGCGTGTTTTTTTTTGTAGCACGACAAAATGACTGCACTGTGCCTGATGGTAAGCACAGTACAATCCAAAAACAACGGCGACCACCGAGTGACACACAATTCATCGCCGGTCGCCGCTGTCATGCCGGCCTGCGAAAACGCTGAATATGCACAGGCTGATCCCGAAACGCGACCCGCAAAAGCGAATCACTATGACGGGCTTTTTCGCCATGTACATGGTGGTTGCGACCCAGTCAGGCTGTAGAACCCTACCACCCCGCTTTCGCCATTGCCTCGTTCGTTATTCAGCAGGGTGCACCACGTGCAGGTGAGGTTGGCTTGGATGTCTCAAGTCTTAGATGTTATTTGATACCCCTTACGCCCTGTTCAAACAAATAGGCAGACATACATTTCTAAATATGATTGAAATGTATTTTATTACTTATTTCTAGACACAATAATCTAAAAAGTACAGACACAACGGATTTACAATCTTTCTATATGTATAGAAAAGGAACTTACCGACCATACTCTGTACACTTCTAACTAACTCTTCGGCAAGTCTATTATCTTCCGTTTCTGCAACCATTGTTTCTGGTTCTTTTACAACCGCAGTATCCGCGTGATCTCCTTCTACGACGTCTTCAGGTGTTCTAGATTCCTCTACAACTAAAACTGGTTGTTCTTGGAGCTGTATAACCGGTAGAGGAACTGGTTGTTCTTGTACCTGTATTTTCAGTAAAGGTATACCTGGAAATGGAGAAAGCTTTTACTGTGTTAAAAGTGTTATATACTGTATGGCAGTATGATACGTGTGCCTTTGCCTTTATTGGTTGACAACGCTAATTGTCTATGTAGAATTTTTGGCGGCATCTTGGAACGCCATGTATATTCTTTATATTTTATCCATAATCTTGTGTTATTTGGTTCTATATTGTGTAATGTTGGTGGTGCTTTACGTAATATAGTTTGGTTATTGTGCACATATGAAGTGGATCGGAAATCCACGGATCATAAATTCTGCCTTGCCAAAAAAACTCCCAAGAAAGTTGTAACAAGATGGCCACCATCTTGTTAGTTCATTGTAATTATATTAAGAAACTTGTAATATCGATCCTCATTTGACAATGGCAGTAATAGTCTACTAGAAGACTGGTTGCCAGAAATAAAATAGAAGAAGAGATCACGTAGTGGATGATGATGGCAAGGAAGATACCACGAATGTTGCAATATATATGGTCAGATAACGAAAGTTTACAAACAAAAGTCGATACTACATGTGCCGAAGATACTTCAACATAAAAAAACTACTTTATAAGTTTTAGCATTTGAACACCATCTGAATTGATGTTAAATAAACATCCTGTATTATAAGATGGTAAACACGATAAACCTAGACCCTTGGAAGGTGGTAGAGCCACGCTGAAGCTATTACTGGTTTCGGCATGATTGGATCGGCTCGACCCACAGAAAAACCGACGTGAAGTAACAGTGTCTATTATTGCGTTTCGTTCGGTGAGGGAGAGCGCCGGCGGCCCACCTCCCCTTTCCTCTCTTCTCGCCTTCTATTATATCCCCTACATATATTAGACTAGCTTGTTGTGTAATAGTTACGTTGGACTAACGCTAAAATTAACTCGCGACATCGTTTATGTTGCAGGTGAAATATTTTTAAATAATACGTGTGTTAACCCCGTTTTTGAAACATTCTTCATTGATGCTCCACTTATATGGGGTGATGATATGTAGCCTATATATAGTCTTTCTCGATAAATGAGCTATGTAACACTGAAAGAATGTTTCAAATCGGACCAGTAGCTTCTGAGATTAGCGAGTTCAACCAAACAAACTGTTCAGCTTTATAATATTAGTATAGAGTACTAGGAATAAAGAATGCTGTCAGCCTTACCAGTATCTTCTAAATCAGGAATCTCAGTCTCGGGCAATGGATCAACAGCTTCTAGGAACTGTGGTGGTTCTTCAGGAATGAGGATCGGTTCCTCTGGAGTTACTGGTGGAAGTAATGCCTCTTCCTCTGCTCTCTCTTCCCACGGTAGAGGTCCTGTATCGAAATCCTGCAACAATAGTAGCAACGAATCATGAACGTGAATTTGTTTGTTACAATCCCTGGATTGTTTTTTTTATGGGCAACAAATCTTCTAATACAGTGGACGGCAAATCGCATCGTGGGCTGTAGCTCTTTCACTCCGGTACTTACGAATTAACGCCACCGCAATGCACTCACCGACCGCTGTGGCGGTTGGCAAACGCTGTCTTTTTTCGCAAGTCTAAACTTTTTTTTTTTTACGAGGAGAGAAAAATCCATCATCAGACCCCCGGGGGAGGGCCCGACCTGAACCGACCACCAGCCTTTGTGCTGGCACGCAGGGGTGGTGCCATACGGCGACTTTAACCGGCTAAAAACTCCACGACAACCTACGCCGCACTATGGGAGTGTCCCGGGGTAGCGTTCGCAAGTCTAACCTAACTTAACCGAAGCGAGATGGGAAAATTGAGAAAAATAGTCCACCTATACACGGCAAGATATCACATGGTCCAGGTGCAGATTATCTGCACTTGACCAACTTCAGTTGCGGTGGCGTTAATATGTAATTCGTTCGGGGCAATGTAATTGATATCGTCCGTTTCGGTTCGGTTAGGTTCGGTTAGAATTGTGAAATAGAGACATCGCGAGCCGGTCGCGGTTGTAATCGGCAAGTGCATTGCAGTGGCGTTAATACGTAAGTACCTTTACTCCTTAGTTGCGGCTCTTCCACAAAGTGTTCAGTACAGATATGGAATTATCTATTAACTTGGCTTCTAAAGACACGAGTACACATTTTTTAGAAAGCAGCAATACAACAGCTAGTCACTTCCAAAAAAGACATTGAGCTAAGCCAAGCTCGAGTGTATTTTCAATACTAATTATTTTGACCTGAATCCTTAAAGACCAAGTTCAAGGAATACGGTATCTTGACTCTGCCCTCCCAATACATTCTTTACAATTTAATGAAGCTTGAAAAGCTAGATTTCGTAAAAAACCAGCACAATCTAAATATGAGAAATTGTGACAAACTAATGTAAATCCGGTAATATCAATATTTAATCTCACAGGCTGCTATATTACGCGTTGCTAGTCTGATGAAAGCCGGTCTTGCTAACGTAGCATGTCATGACGCGAAATTATAAATTTATCTCCTGCCAAAAGTTTATGTAACAAAATAAGTTTTCACTTCAAAAAAATTAAAAACATGACTCGCCATTTTAGAAACTGGATCTTAAAAAATGAACTATTCAAGCAATCATTTTGAATTTTTATATACACGTTCTCAGAGGTACAACGTAATGTGAAGAGATATATATATATATATATATTTTAATAATAAACTGTGTGACGCTTGACCTCTGTCACACCTGATGCAAAGTGAGGACGAGGCCTAGGATGTAACGCGTTCACCCAGTAAATGCACATTCACTCTTCTTTTGAAGATCACTTCATCATACACTTCAGGAAAAACAGACGCAGGTAGCGTATTCCACTCCTTCGCGGTTATCATTATGAATGACGATGCAAAGCACTTCGTCCGGATGAATGGTATGCCAACCGCGAATGAATGGAGCCCCGTACGGCGTCTGGTAGTCCTAAGATGAAAGGGAGACGGTGGATTTAGTTGGTGCAGATCTCGTGCACATTCTCCAAAGTGTAGCCGATAGAATACTACAAGGCAAGAGACCCTACGCCGATGTTCCAGTGTTTGCAGTTTGGCTGCTAACAGTGATTATTTACGCAGGTCGGCATGACAGCGACGATGGATAGTTCGTGTCTCGGTGGCCGCCATTTTGATTGTACTGTGCTCACCATAAGGCACAGTGCAGTCACTTTGCTGTGCTGCATTAAAAAACAACAAAAACGACATAGATTACTTTTCAACCCGAGAATGCAACATGTAAAATTATTTCGTTAATTTATTTATTACTAGCTGTACCCGCAGCTCCGCACGCGTTTTTTAAAATCGTATTAAAGAATTATAGAATTGTGAGACTATGTACAATTACAGAAACGCTCTTTAAAGACAATTGTAAGTACGACGCGCACGCCACTAAAAGTAACATGTAACGTGTACAATTCGATAACACTGACTGTTTGCATAGTTCATCTATTCTATCTGTCTTCTTCTATATACATACATATAATAAAAATGGTGTGTGTATGTAATATCAAAATAATTTTTTTCACTGATTGGGTATGAAAGTATACACGCTTCTGATAACAAAAATGCAATTTTTAAAATTTTTGTCGGTCTGTCTGTCTGTCTGTTTGATCCGGGTAATCTTCGAAACGGCTGAACCGATTTTGTCGGGAATTTCACTGGCAGATAGGGAAAATTACAGCGCGTTACTTAGGCTACTTTAAATTAGACTATCTGTTAACCGCGGCTTCGTCTGCCATGCTATCTTCAAAACGATTCGATCGATCTTCAGATTACTTTCACTGGCAGATAGCTGATCTTATAAAAAGTAATTTAAGCAATTTTAGTTTATACCAGCTGTTAACCGTGGCTTTGCCCGCTGTGCTATCACCAAAACGGTTACATCGATTTTCACGGGACTTTCAATGGTAGATAACGAACCTAATAAAAAGTAATTGTGGTTATTCTATTTTAGGCTAGCTGTTACCCGCGACTTTGTCTGCATGAAATTTAGCAAGATTTCAACTTATTCTTTATTTTTAGGTCAATAGCATAGTTCAGTTCAAGAAAAAAAAACGCGCCGCTGCTTACAGCATTCAATTATTCGCAGCAAACGCACGTATTCCGGAGGCGCATGGCGTAACAGTTGCATTCGATAACACTGACTGTTTGCATAGTTCATCTATTCTATCTATCTTCTTCTATATACATACATATAATAAAAATGAGCGTGTGTATGTTATATAAAAATAAA